>WBMZ01003333.1:0-37893 GCA_013400975.1 Atrichornis clamosus
CCCCTCCCCTCCCCTCCCCTTGCCCTGCCCTTTATGGTTAACCTTAAGTCTCTGGCCAAAAAGAAAGAAGTATTCTAAGATACAGCATAAAACCCAAGGCAAACAAAGTTGTCACCATTCTGCTGCTACATAGAAAGATTCATTAGCCCTGTTGGCATAGCAGTAATGAGAGAAAAAATTCAGTAGGAGTGATGTGGAGGGACTGACTGCCAGGGGAGGATGTGGTGCATTTGCCATCTCTTGATGTCTTCAAGCCCACCCAAATGCCCGTCTGAAGCTGCCTCAGTCAGGCAAACTGATTCCACAGTAACATAGTAACATTTTCTTGACCATAGGTACAGGAGTTCAGGCAGCCAAATTCCTCCTGCTCACCCTGAGAATCCGCAGGAAGGAAATGCAAAGGAGGACCACAAGAACACGATGTTATTTGTGCTCTTGGATAGGACTTCACGCCAGAGCTGAATCCTCTGCCTCCAGCGGCATTCCACAGCATTACTCAGCCTCTCAGGTGGGCAGACACTCCAGGGTAGATCTGCCTGGAAGTGGTCGGGTCTGCTGGCCTTATATAATTTTTTCTTTTTTCAGACATTTAGCAACTGCCCCGGTCTCCAGGTTACAACACAGCCAGGTGATCCTAACGTTGCTGAAAATTTGGGGCATTTGCACCAGCTTTCTCACAAGATCTCACTGCAGTCTCAGCTTCTGTAGCTCTGTCCCTCCTCAGAAGTTAGGGCTTGGGGCTGTGCTAGAACAAAATCAGATGGAGATGGATCTGTGAAAACTTTTGCTCAGTGCCCAGGAGCAGCCCAAAAGGCAAACTGACTGTTAACAATTATCAGGAAAACAATGGAGAGCAGATCACAATTCTGCCACTGAACAGACCCATAGTGGAAACTGTGCTGTGATTTCCATATGCAGCTCTGTCTGCCTCTCTCAAGAAAAAGAGTTGGAAGTATTTCAGAGAAGAGCAACAAGGATGATCAAATATGAAGAGTATTTCTCCCATGTGAGGAAAAAGTGGATAGTCTCTTCAGGCTGGAAAAGAAATTACTGAAGAGGATTACAGTATCAGCTTTAGGAAATAGAGATTGTCTGCAGTATGATTTCTTCTTGTCCTTTCAATATAAGAACCGGAAGCACCCCATAAATTAGCAGATAATAACCACAAAATGGAAGACATCTTTTTTTAAATGTCATGTTCTCTGTCAGACTGCTTCACAAAGGGTGTGCTGGGCTCCCAAGGTTCATGTGCATTCAAAAATAAATTAAACTTTTTAATGGAAGGAAAACATCCACTCACATTGATGGAATGCAAGATCCCGTTTCTGCTTCCAGAGCCTGTGAGCTGCGGGTGGCTGAGGCTGGCAGAGTGTGCCGGGCACCACCGTGGGATCTGTGCCCTCTCTGCCCCAGCGCAGAGGCACCAACCAGACTCCAATAACCAAGTTGCACTGCCTTCTCCATAAACTACCAGTGGAGGAATAGAAAACGGGTTTTTTGTAGCTATACTGAAATTTCACAGTTGATTTTAAGCCTCTTAGACAGTATAATACTGACTGCAAGTTCCTGCTGAGGGCTATTGACTGCAGCCTGTGCCAAGCTGCAGGGAACACCCCGTGCCATGCCTGAGTGGGATGGAACGCGTCTCTGCACCAGCAGCGTGACTGACTCAGATCAGAAACCAGCTTCCTGGGATTTCCCACCAGCATCCTTTCAGACTGCAATCCAGCAGCAGAGATCTGTGCAGCCATGAGGTGACAGGCACCAGAAGACAGCATCATCTTCAAACCGCATGGAGGGATTAGTACAGCCTGGAAGCAGCCCCCCACTGCCATCTGTCCAGGGTGGGACATGCTGCCCGCTGGGCTGTGGGGAAGGAGGGGGCTTGTCGTTCACAGGTGGCTTTCCTGGGTCAAGTGTACTTGTAAGCAGACACTGTGGCAAAAAAATTGCATGCTCTTGCAGTGTAAATCCTAACCTGGTTCTCTCAAAGCACCTGCTGTTGTGCTGCCATGGTGCTAAGGAATGTCTGCATGGTGAAATGCAAGGCTCTACCTTAAATAATTCAAATTAATTGAAAGCAGTGGTGTTTTGTGCTGTGGGACCACACTGAGGCCATTGATTATTTACAGTTCTGTAGGTTAGAGCTGCAGGCAGCATGGATTGTGTGAGCAGGATGGACAGGATGAGCAGTATGAACAGTTTGGCCAGTATGGGCTGTATGGACAGTCCACCAGGACAGCTCCTGGAGGTCAGCTATGTGATGCTGTTCTGTTATTACTTCAGGCAGTGTCTCTGCTTTGTCACACACTTTCTATTCTGCAGCATACTGCTCTCTGCAGTGATCCAGCAGTCACAAATCCTCCTTTTCATCAAGGTAATTCCCCATCACCATTGTTTTTCCATACCTTCTACCACAAGAAAGAAGAGGCCAATATTGAGCTGCAGTGAATGCAGCTGCATTTACCATGCAAAACCAGCCAAATTCCATATTAGCAACATCATTTAAATGCCCAGCCTGCTTCTGCATGGTGACCAAGAACACAGGGGCCCCTGCTCTAGTTTGGTAATGCTCCCCTGTTTCTGGAGTTTGCCAGTACAATATCAAAATTACAGACCACAACACTTTCCATTTCTTACTTTCATTCTGAATCAAAGGCCTTCTATTCAAGACTCTCACTTCAAAAACCAGCCAGGCACTTTCTAATATTAAGCAAAATGCCTGAAGAATAAATTGCTCCTATCAGAAATAAAGTATTTTAGTTCTGCCACAAGCAGAGAGATCTGTGTTTATAAGTCCCTCTAAAGGCAACTCCATCTTTCCTGTTTTCCTCTCATTTTCTTTTGATGCATAAAGCCTGCACACTGCAGTGCCGTGATTGGATTCAGGTTTGGAGCAGTATAATTGTAAATATTCATTGGAATCCAAGCTAGTTTTCCCAAGTCTCTCTTAAAGGATCTGCAGCTATACAAACATCCATGGCTTTGCATTAGCCTCACAGCCTGGAGGCTGCCTATTCTCCCCAGCCCCAAAGTCTGCTCCTTCAGAGGCTGCACGGGGAGAAATCGGCTTTGCCAACCATTTTAGTCAATGAACTGTTATTTTGTTTATTCCCTCTTTAATGCCTGTGCTGTAGAACTGGCTCTCAGATCTGGATACCCAGTGGGGTTCCTCACCAGTGTCTACACAAATAGCATGGCTCACCTTGGCTTGCAGTTCCCCGACTGTCGTGGCCATGTGTTTCAGTCCCTGCCTCTCTGCTGACCATGACAGGGTGTCTGTGAACAGCTCTGGGTCCTGGTATATGGCATATGGTACATGGTACAGGGTATTGTGCCTGTGACCATCCCACCCTCCTCTGTGGATGCTTCACTGCTGCCCTTGTACAGTGGGGCAAGGCAAAAGGCAGCAGACTCCTACAGCCCCTGAGGAGCTGAGGTGAGCCCCGTCCATCAGCCAGACTCTGCCCTTGCCTGGGCCAGCCCTGCACAGCCAAACTGTGTAGCCCAAGCTGATCATGCTCTCCAGGTGGTCTCTGACTGCAACTATGACCTGCACAACTCCTTTGCAGAGCAGCACTTGTAAGAAACTGCACACGGCTATTCTGCTGAGAAGGGAAATTGAGTCCAAAAGTTCTGATAACAAATCTACGCTCCCATCTCTGCCTCATTCACTCTTGTGTCCCCCACCATGGGTAGGACTGCAGTGCTCTGGCCAAAGCCTGCGGCACAGCAGCACATGTCATGCAGATGCTGGTATTGGAGCCTTCATTACCCATTCCCGGGCTCTGCTTGCTCCTTTCAGCATGTTACAGCCTCCGGGGGAGCCTGGGACTAGGCAGGTCAGCAGTAAAAGGGGAAACAGTGAAGGAGACTGCAGTGGGGCTCTGGGAAAGGCAGAGCTGCGTTACAAGGTATGAGCAGGGATGGATTTAGGAAATGAGCAAGGCTGGCATGGACTTCAAGAGGCTGATAGTCCATCTTCCAGTTCTGAGACAGAGGAACCTACAAGTGCCCTGTGTATTGTGTATCTGTTCTTAAAGCTCTTGTGTAACGCAGGATCCTCAGGCCCTGGCAGTCTGTTCACCTGCTCTGTTCTCCTTCTCTTTAGAAAACTGTTCCTGACCTGAATCTTTCCTGATGCAGGCCCTGGCCAGTATTCTTGTGTGTTCCTTCATGGACATGAAGAACAGATGACTTTGTTCCTCTTTCCAGGAGTTTCTTACATACAGCTGGTGTTGTGATCTTCCTCAGTCATGCAGAAATAAAACCCAAAAACCCAAACACCAACAAAACAGCCAGATCATTAATAACAAAAGAAACCTGTCTAGTAGAACTTCCTGCCACACAGAGCAGCAGCTGTGAGAGCAGATGTTCTATGAGGGCAGAAGAAGTAATGTGGCCTTTATATAGATAACAGCTCCCAGAGTCAAAATAGCTCATGGAGAGAAATGCCCTGCTCCTGCAGATCCATATCTCCTGGTGGCAACCACCAAACTGCACTCTTCATCTCTTTTCCCAGCTCAAGGCCAGCTGTTTTCAGGATGTGGTGAAGGAGACATCCCTAGGGAAAGTCTAGCCTCCAGCTGAAGGGAAGGAATGTGGAAAACCACATGTTCATGAAGAGAGGCTGAACGTTGAGAAGTGCCCAATGGCAGGGGCAGAAAGAACCAGTCCCTGGGGTCCCTGTGGGAATCTATCCTCTCTTCTCAAGATACAACATGTCACCTTTCGCCCACCTGTGGTGTGACACCGTGACCTCTCAGCAGCTGCCAGGTGAGGGGGTGTGCCAGGGGGCACAGTCTGGAGTCCCGTCAGGGCCCCTGGTGTGAGAACACACCGACCCTTTCACTGCATGGCCCTGGTGCTGAGGAGTCTTCCTAGCATGAACTGGAAGCACAGTCCTTCCCTTCCAGCTCCATTTTCCAAAGCAGCCAGAGCAATGTTTTTTGGTGCTCCTGCTTGGATGATTTATCCAGGTCACGGTGGGGACAACTGGCTAACTGAGGTTAACAGCTTTCTCAGTTTCATTTAAAAAAGACATTAGCATGGGGGCTGTATTAAAGAATGATATGCCAAATCCTAATTAATTCACTGGGAGAGCTTATGATCAGGTGGGGTACTAAGGTGACAAGCAGGGCTGTGCTGCTAGCCTTTCTGTAAAGGGCAGGACCATAACTCATGCTCCCAGTGCTAAATTACACCTGGCACTCCTTGCATAGGAATCCTGGTATGTGCTGCTTGCTGCAGGGACCCGGGACCACCAGCCTTGGGAGCCTCAGGCCCCCACACCTGGAGATGTATCAGCAACCAGGGCTGGCTCAGAAAAATAGATTGTAGTCTTCCATCTGGAAGAAGGATGTTGGGAAGAACATATGACAGAGATCTATAAAATCAGACATGTCATGGGAAGGTGACTAAGGAGTGACTGTCATGGTCTCTTCCAATAAAACAGTGGAATTTGTCAGGGGACAGGTTCAAAACAAACTAAAGGAGGCAGCTTCTTATCCAATGCATCGTCAAGCAGAGGGACTAAGTGCTACAGGACATTGCAGAAGCTGGATAAGATCTGAGTTTCAAAATTAGTTTTCCAAGTTATGGATGAAAATTCCTCAAGGGTTGTTAAACACAAAGGCTCCTGCTTGGGCTTGGGAAGCCCCTTCACCACAGAAGGTGGGTGAACATCTTGGGGTGATATCACAAGCTTCTCCTGTTCTTCCCAGGGGAAAAGAGCTCTTTTCCAGACAGAGTCATAAGCTCCTGCCAGACACAGAGCCAGGTGGAACACTGTTCTGCCACAGTATATATTTTTATATAACAAGGCTTGATGCTCAGTACTTTAATTGGGAGTTTTGTAAGAGAAAGTTGAGTACTGAGCTGTTTTATCTGCTGCTTTCACACTGAAATCAAGAGTGAGACTCAGCTGAATCTGGTGTCAATGGGTGGAGAGATGGGAGGGGAAGGGAAGGGAAGGGAAGGGAAGGGAAGGGAAGGGAAGGGAGTAGGAGGAAGGAGAGNCTGAGCTGTTTGCTGCTTTCACACTGAAATCAATAGTGTGAGTCTGGAGAATCTGGTGTCACTCGGGGGAGAGATGTGAGGGGAAGGGAAGGGAAGGGAAGGGAAGGGAAGGGAAGGGAAGGGAAGGGAAGGGAAGGGAAGGGAAGGGAAGGGAGTAGGAAGAAGCAGAGTGTCATTCCCACCCTGCCATGCTGTTCTTACACAAATCAACACACAGTCGCCCATATGAAAATGCAGAACAAAACAAAGGCACGTGCTGACCCCCTCCCTCCCATGTCCATCCATCTGCCACCATGCACGCACACAGACAAAGGCACACGCATCCTGCTCTCACCTTCACTGTGGGCAGTTGGAATGCGCACTTGCCACGCGCAGCTCAGCCCACACGCTGGGCTGGCTTCTCACACACAGAACAATGCATGACATGAGAGTAAATAGAACAACATCTTGTTACCTTCCTTCAAATGTAATAAAAGTAATCAGTGCATTGTGTTCATATATGATGCAATATATGTATTATAATATATATATGAATATATGAATGCAGATTGTTATGTATTCATAGTTCATATGAATTATTATATATTCATACGAATACATTCATCATCACCATATTAAATGAAACAAAATGTTTCAATTTTGACAAATAAGGAGGATGCCCCCTACCCCTATTTTAAATGCAGCTATCTGAGCTGCGCAAACCAGCAGCGCTGAGCTCATCCTGCCATCCAGTACGCTGGTACCTGGTACTTCAGTTTCAAAAGTACCTGGTTTATTCTACCAGAATCACAAACATATTTCACTACCAAGTTGTTAAAATACACACATTTTTTTAATGGCTTATATGGTGCTGAAGAGGATGACAAGTGGATACCAGGTTAAGCAAGTAATGTTGCAGTGTGTGACAGCAAGAGCTGGCCAGGTTTCCAGGATCAGCTCTCCTCACCACTTTGCCATGTGGATCTGAAAGAGAGCTTGTGGTTGGAATGCACTGAGGAATGCTGGTGCCTGAGCAGGCATCAGGCAGACAACCTGATGGCTGCGGAGGCAGGAGCGATGTGCTCTCCCAGGCCAGGCTGACACGCAGGAGGAACACACTGAGCAAAGGATCTCACTCCTACAGCTTCTGAAATACAGGGGTGGGAGAGGAGGGCTGTGGCGGGGCAGGGGCAAACACACCCAGCAAGGAGCAGATTGGTACAGGCTGCCCAGCAGGCCTCCAGCAGGCAGTGAAGGTGCTCCCACCCTGATGTGCAGGAGCAAGCTGAGGGTTTCATCCACCAAAGCATGGCTGAACAGGTCTGAGCAAACCTAATCTCCTGGCTCACAACACCGTCACCACCAGCCAGGACAGTGCTGTCCTGAGGCAGTGACTTTGTGGCCACCCTGTTCCCATCCCTCCAAGGTCAGCAGCAGGAGCAACACCCAGGACATCTGTGCGTGACAGCCATCACACCCCCACAGCAACTGCAATCCCAGCACTCATTTACAGCCAGCAGAGCTGTGGCCATCTCCCTGCTGCCCTCGACCTTCCCGTCCTCACTGGGAGGTGACAGACTCTACTCTCGCATCTCTAGCCCTTCCTTATGCTGCCATGTAAACAACAGTAGCAGATTATCACTATTGCTGTGAATGCATCGAGTTCCCTTCCCAGCCTGTGCTGCTGAGCTAGAGTGGACTGGCAGCTTCTCCTACCTGCTCCAAGCTCCCTTCTGTAGCTGGTGGCTGGCCCCCAGGTCCTGGCTGAGCTGCTGCTCTGGCTGTATTTCTTCTCCAGTTCTGCCTGCCTCTCCCTCTGCTTGGTCTGCAGTTGATAGATTCTCTACTCTTGAGCATCCAGCTATTGACCCGCCCAGGGAAAGAAAGAAAAAATGGAAAAAAAAATCAATTAATACTAAACGGCTTAACAAAACCCTGAACAGCACAGGCCTGATGCTGCTGGGGGTGGGGATTGGCGGGAGGAGACATCCCCCGCACACATTAGCTGCAAAAATCTGATGTTCTGGGGACGGGAAGCCAATATGGTAGGTGTGATTTGACATGCTTGCCCGCAGCAGCCAGACATGTCCGACTTGGGAAAGCAGAGACTCCGCCACACTGGGGCACCTGCCTCTGCTCACGGAGGGGCTGTCAGACTCCCTGAGTGAGGAAAGCAAAGAGCAGCTGAGCAAGACCAAAGTTATTCTAACCAGTAACCAAACAACCAGCTCCTGTTCTGGCTGCATGTTGAGCTCTTCAGGCATTTCCCCTGCCTCTGCTGTGCTTGGAGCAGAGGGGAAGGGGCTCGGATGCCCCACAGCCTGGCCATCTCCTTCCTGTTCTGCTTGAACAGGAGAGGCTCTGAGGGTTCAGCGTTTTCACTTCTTGGTGACCCAGCTCTAAGGAGTTTACACAGGGCGGGAGCAGGGAAGAACCATGAATATCAACCAAGGAGTATTAGCACGACAAGACTCGAGTATCGACCCCAGTGCAGAGCCACTCTCCCAGATGCCTTGACCACTGACACATCAGGGATGCTGCTCATCTTCTTCTGATGGGTGAGAGGAGCCACAGTCAGTGGGCTCTGTGTGGCTCCTGCCCTGCTAAGGATGGGAAGGCAAGAGAAAATTCTGGCCACACAGCTCAGCAGTTGGTCGGCTTGGTGGGTTAAATTCAGTATAAGAACTCCTCTGCGTTGCTGTATGGGGATTGTGCCATGCCCTACCATTACCAAGGGTTCTGAGTGCAGTGACATGGTCACTGCAGGTGAGAACAGCATTCTGCTTCTGCTAGTCAGGTGTGCCTGGAAGCAGCCCTACGTCCCCTACGTCCTGGAGAAAGGGGCCTCTAGACCTTTCTGCGAGCACTGCCCGGCCACCACCACCTCAGCTCCAGCTGACAGCTCTCCTGCCCTCGTGAGGGCCATGCTGTGTGGGGGGCTCTCCCCAGAGCAATGTCTCTCAGAGGCTTCTCCCTCTGGGCACGTGTTCATCTGTCCTTCTTGCAGTGCTGCTGCCCCTGGCACCCCTGGGCCCACATTCCTGCCAGGCACAGCTGAGCACTGCCAGCAACACCATCAGCGTCCAGCAACACTGGCAGCAACAGAGGGGCCTCATCAATGTTCACTGACTCTTGTTAAACCTAGAGAGGATTTTGATATTAATTAGATGCTAACTGATTAGTAAAATGTGTTTATTGGCGACCGTTACCCAGCTGTCAACATTCAATAAATACACTAATAATCAATTTGCAGGTAATTAACATAAAATTATATTAATATCTACATTAAAGATGTATTTCAGCACACACATGCAGTGTGCAGCCCATGGGGCCAGGTCCCAACTCCTGCTGATGGGGGGCTGAGGAGCATGCTGGGCAGCTCACACAGGGGGCACTGGGAGCTCCTGGGCGGAAGGGTGAGCACCCACAAGCAGCAACAGGCTGGAGAGATTCCAAAGTCATAGGCTCACAAAGATTTGTCAATAGGGATAATGAGAGATAGATGAGAGATGGAGAGGAGCCGACATCTCCTCACCATCCCCCTCCCCACAGCTGGCGGGCAGGTGAGTGGGTTTGGGAGGCAGAGTGATTCTAGGATTTTCAGTGCAATGAGGCTCCTTGCCAGCTCCCTGGCACCAGGGGTGCCTGTGACAGCAGAGCATGTCACACGGCTCCATGGAGCAGCATCTGCCTGTGGGTCCGAGGTCACTGAGGGGTGCCCAAAGCAGCACTGCCTGCCTGAACTTCCCTCCTTCCCGCGTGCCATTCAGACATGCCCATCTTTCCTCCGTCTTAGCACAACCCCACGCAGCGATGTGCTTGCAGCAGGAAAGAAGGTGGCATGTTTAGGGTGATCATTCCCCACCTCCACCCCTTCTCCTCTCATTTAAGTGGAATCAATTGTGCCATTTCTGCTTTGCTTTTCAAAAGCAATTACTTTCATGTCATTTCTACAGACATGCACGAAGAGCGAGAGAGTGAGGGCTTGATTATCCCCCCTCCCATCCCCATCCTATGGCTTCTGCAGTGGTGGTGAAGTATTAAATTAAATGAGGTATCTATGGAACGGCGATGGTTTCAGGTCAGAGGCGCTATGGAA
Organism: Atrichornis clamosus; assembly: GCA_013400975.1. Taxonomy (NCBI): domain Eukaryota; kingdom Metazoa; phylum Chordata; class Aves; order Passeriformes; family Menuridae; genus Atrichornis; species Atrichornis clamosus. Next base: position 10,097 of record WBMZ01003333.1, read on the forward strand.
AGCTGTATGCTGCACTGCTCCTGTATATGTAAATGGATATATTAAAACCACTGATGTCAACTTGCAGCACTCATCTCTTCTGCTCTTGGGTGATCAAAGCTGATTGCAGAGGCAATTACTGCAAAGGAAAAGAAAATCACGGCCTCCTGCTCATCCCTGAGCTACTGGAGTTTAATTGCTTAGTGTAGCTGAAGCTGCCTCTCCATCTCTCTGGTATGCACACACACACGTGGGAGCAGTGCATGCCCGGAGACAGACAGGAATGGACATTTTTGGGGATGGGTGATGAGAAGCATCCGAAGCAGGGGGAGACCACAACATGAAAAATAATGATGCTTAAAAATGAATTAGACCACTACAGCAGGCAGGGCTGTATCTTAGCAAGCCGCTGGATCGATAGCACAGGGAGAAAAACAGGGCAGCATAAATATATGCCTGCGAGACAACTTCTCCCATTCTTTGCTCTCTGGTCCAGTATTCACAGTAAGGCTGCTTCAGTCTTTTACAGGATGTGGCTATTCAGACTCCCAAATTCTGGTGACATGGGTAAGAATCATGACCTCTGTTTTATAGCTGAAATAACTTGAAGCGAAGGTGTTGCTGTTGTTCTGAGGAGTTCCAAGTCCTCACCCTGGTCTCACCTGTGTGAGATTTCACGTGGGACTCCACAGGTGCTGCATGAAGGCAGAGGACACTTTTAGGCAGGGGACACCGTAACGCAAACACAGCACTCAGCTGAGTTGCGATCAGCCCTGTGTCACACATCTGCCCAGGTTGCCCTGCTGTACCATGGGGTCACTCCATGCCGATCAGGCTTCAGATGCAGAGTCCGACCTGTTCTGAAGCATGGCTGAGCATGTGCTCTCTGCATGCACACTTGTACCAGGCCTGAAGCAGGGCTGAGCAAAGTGTAAGGCATCAGATCTGTCACTTAGGATTTACAAGGGAGCAGAGGTGCAGTAAAGAGGATGGAGATGGGGGCAAACAAAAGACCTGCCTTCCCACCTGAGAAAGGCCACAGCCAGCCCTGCAGCACTGCAGAGGTGTTGGCACCACACTCACACAAGGCAGCAGAGACCCCAAGGATGTATTGTCTGCTGCAACCCAGTTGTCTCTGCTGGCTGCTGCTCTTCTCCCAGCTGTCCTGGGTTGTGGGGACGTAGTAAAGCAATGTATTCTACCCCATCTGTATTAGCCCTGATGAGCTGTTAATGACAGGTCGCTTGCACCAACTGCCCAGTGCATGCTTGGCTCCTCGGACTGCAAGCTGGGGTTAGATAAGATAAGGAAACCCGGTGGTGAGGTGGGGCCTCTTTTGGCTTCACAAAAGACACAGCTGGGAGAGCTTCCCCCTGAAAGCACCAACAATAATCACACCCATCCTGAGGAGGCCATCTCAGTTAATGGCCATCATGGACAATGGGCAGCTGTAAGGACCCAGCTGCCCAGAACCTCCCAAACCATCTTATCTCATCATTCCATTGGGAAATGCTCTGCCCTGGGGGAGGTACATGGACATTCCTGCGGGAACATAATGAAGCCTGCCTGGACCCTGGCACACACTCTCTTCGGCATCGTCTCAGCAGATCCAAGGGAGCTGCAGGACCTCCAAAGGACCACCGTTCTCAGCCTGGACTGCATCCACCATTTTCCACCGGACTGCAACCACCACTCACCTGGACCGCAACCTCCCAGCCTCCCCTGCCTCACCAGCGCCCCTACCCGGGTGTGGCCAGAGCTACCCCACAGGGGAAACTGGGTGACAGGCGGGGAGAGTCTGTTACTGGTGTTTGTTGTTGTATTGTTGTTGTTGGTTCTGTTGGGTTATATCTATTTATCTATCTATATATTTTAGTAAAGAACTGTTATTCCTTTTCCCACATTTGTGCTCAGAAGCCTCGTAATTTCCAAAGTTACAGTAATTCAGGGGGGAAGGGGTAATTTCTTCCCTTCCAGAAAGGTTCCCACCTTCCTTGGCAGATATCTGTCTTTCAGACTAAGACACCAGCCTTGGTTGGACTGAGTGCTCCTGTGAAAGCTATCCTCACCTGACACCCGGGGAATGGGACAGACCCAGAGAGATTCAGGTGCTGCAGTGCATAGCCAGAACAGCCACCAGCAGCAACTCCCTCAAAGGCAGAGGAACATAAACACCTAATGGTGAGAACAGCTCTGCCATCCCACAGCTGCATTTAGGAACGATGAGTCTGACCCCCAACAGAAAATGTTTACAAAATTATAAGTGCTAAGTTACTTGCTCTTCTGAATTTTGCACCCTTGTGGGTTTCGCTTTTGTGCATTCCTCCTGAAGCACTGGAAAGTGAAGGATGGGGTTTTTTTTTAAATTGCAACCAAAGCCCAGGACTCTGTTCTTCTTTCTTGATTCTACAACAGGAGCTTAAAAAAAACCCACAAAAAATCAGGAAACCCAGAAAAGAGCCTTGTGACCTCCTCCGGCTTCAAGAGTGCCAGAAGCCCTCAGCAGTGCTGCCTGGCTCCTGCCCACGGGTGGGCTCTGCCATTTGCCCTCCTCCCTGCCCTGCAAATCCAGATTTTCAACCCAAGGATGCAATTCCTTTTTTATGAGCTGCCTGTCTCTTTTTGTTTAGCTGAGAGTGCTCAGAGCCCTTCCCCCACCTCCATTTCCACGGCTGCTGCTGGTTTTATTCAATTCAACACTTGAGGGAACTGCAGATGAAATGTCTCTGAATCTAAATTGCCAGCGATAGATCTAACAGCCTTTTTCCCTCTCCCCTCCCCGAACTCCCCTCAGACAGAATGCTCCAGCACATTGTCTCTGCCGTGCTTGGCTCCAGCTGCAGAATGGCAGCACCAGGATGGGAACACGGCAGTGGGAGCACGGGGCTCACGGCTCTCTCCTGCCCCATGTGCTGGCAGGTGAAGCGAGAGGAGTTGGAGAACGCCCTCACTATTGGTAGTGCCTGGGTGCCCAAGCACTGCCAGGCTGATTATGGAGCTTGTGATGCCAGGCAGGCAAATGGTGTAGGAAAGGCCAGGAAAGTGTAGGAAAAGCGAAACTTTTTCTTTCCAGACGGAAAACCCTTGACCTTAGAACATAGAAAAGCGGTCAAAAGGAAAAATAAGGCAAAGAGAAAGGAGATGTCAAAGCTGGTAGACACAGAGCAATTAAGAGCCTGAAGGAGTCTGTACCCAGGGAAGAGGCTCTTGAGCAGTCCTGCGGTGCAGCTCCCTCCACAGAGCTGGGACTCATGGCATTATCTTCATGCTGGGGAAATTAAATGTTTTTTGCCCTTTGGCTACAGAGAAAAATAATAAAATATCATCAGACTATTACTAAAACAATACATATTTTTTTTCTGAGTGTAGACAAGAAAGTGAAGCACGAACTGTATGAGGAATGAAATACTTCACTGGCCTCTAAAGCCTCGTAACCCTGAAACCTAAAGACAACAACTTAAAAATAACAACTTTGCAATGTCAATATTATTTTAAGGAAAAGACCAGTCAATGTGTTTATTCCACAATTGCAAATGGTGCCCATTTCCACTCAGATAATAAAAACTACAACTGACCTCTGTCCCACTCCCATAGTCCTTCAGTCCCATTCACTCCTCATACACAGATGGTCAGTATGGAAAATTGCCGCCCAACGGAAGCACATTTGAGAACAAAACAAATAAATGGAGTATAAAAATAAACCTCCTAAGAGGCATCATGCTGACTGCATTATAGATTTTCATATTTAATTAAAGGAAAATCTGCCTTTGGGTATCTGTTAGGAGAACAGAGCCCTGCTGTAGAATCCATGGCCTGTCCAGGCTCTGGAACAGTGCAGGGTTCCGTGGAAATCTGGCTCATTATTTCCAGTGAAAGCTTCCTCTTCACAGGAGGTTTTCTGCCATGGATCCAGGCATTTGTACACCTGTCATGAGGAATAATCAGAGAGGCCAGTTTGGTAATGAAGTGCTGGAAAGGGAACTGCTGGGAGACTGTGTGCTTTCACACACTGTTAGTGAAAAGGAGTGGAAAAGGGATCATATGGCTACATCTGAACGCTATCAAGACGCAGTCCCTCTAGCAGAGCTCTGGATTGCCTCCTCAATGGAAAAGTCGGGGTTTTCTGATGAAGCAAGAAATCTACAACGCGGCAGCTCAGAAAATATAAATCTTCCCTGCCGGCCATACCTGCATCCCGACTTGCTGTGTGAAGGGTGCAGACATGTTCCTCCCACCACTCGTCTCCTCTCACTGCAGCATCCCTCATCTCCAGCTGGAGTATCAGGTGATGACACATGAAATGCAGGTCAGTGGGCACACACTGAACTGACAGGCACAGGGTCTGGTTTTCAGGAGCAATGGATCTGTGCAGCTCCTGTGAGCATCACATGGATGCTGGATGCTGAGGAAGGGGAAGCAGAAGCTGTAAAATGACTACACTCCTCATTGACAGGTGCATGCACTCTTGTGTGAGTGAAGGGAAGCCCAGAAAAAGAAGATGAATGCTAGGCTGAATACAGAGTAGCACATACCAAACACAGTATGCAAAGACCTTAAAAATTTAGCAGCTTATTCTGAGGTTCTGGTGACTACAGTAATGCTACTGCCAAGCTGCAAACCAGAACGTTTTCTGCTGGAAGATCACTGACAGAGAAATCAACCTGGTTGCTCAGTGTCTGGGTGAAGAACAGCACCAAAAAGGGCCTCCACACATCTGTTGGTTTTCATTTCTTCAGTAGTGCCATGAGACAGTCCTGATGCTCATAACTGCACCTCCACTGCAGCAGCTGTGAGCACTCACCTGCTCCACTGAATGATTGTGGCTGCAGGCAAGTGTGGAGATACTGAATAACAACCAAAAACTTCACTGGAAAACCTTCAAGGAAGTTCTTGAAATTTCTTGAAGACACAAATTCCCCAAGGAAACATCTGAGACATAAATGTGAATATTTGATTCACATAGCTGTATCACCCTGCTGTTCACTCTAAAGTCAGTCTGATGTGTTCACCGGAGACGAAGAACATGCAGAAGAAAAACACAGGTGAAGGCTGTGGCTTTTAAAGCTGGTGCCAATGCATCTGTGGTTGCTCTTGGGACAGCTGAGGCACATCTGTAAATACTGAGGGCTCCATCGTCTCTGGATGAAGAAATACACAGCACTTATAAACATTGTAGGAGAAACCTGTTCTGTAAACACATCACAGCCATGATGCAGTGCCTGACTTCACCCATTTTCATGACTGAGGCTTTAGCAAGGGAACAAACCTAAGCTCTGGCCCCCTTTTCAGGCTGTATGAGCTGTCTTCCCCAAACTGCCCACTGCACCTCAGACACCCCTGATTCTGCAGCTCAGCACGAGCCCTTATGTGAATGGCTCTTCTGAGGGGACAGAGATTCCCAGCACATGCTGTCACTCACTGAACACCTCTCTGAATCCTTGCTTCTGCACTTGAGTGAGATCACTTGTCTGGAGCAAGACCTGCTGCTGAGAGAACGCAGCTCGAGCTAAAGAAAAGCAGGTGGGCCATGTAGACTGTGAGAGCAGACACAGGCAAAGGGCTCCAGGGCGGTGAAATGCAGGAAAGAGGGGACACAGATCTTACTGGGGCTAAAACCTGCTCTGCTGAACAGTGGGGCCGAGCCAAGTTCTGGGAGGGAAGACCAGCACGGTGGCCGTGGCAGTGCCCTCGCTGCCCTGGCACTGGCAGGTCCAGCTGCAGGAGCCTGGCGACGGGTCCCACTGGAGTGGCAGCCCCACGGGCAGACTGAGGGCTGGCAGTGGAGCCCCTGCCCTCTGAAGAGCTCCAGATGGCATTGAAGATCTCTCAGAACCTCATCAGCCATTGCTGACAGGTTTCAAGGTGAGATGAGAAAATATCACACAGCTAAAAGGAAAGGATAGGAGGAAAACTTTAACTTCACTCTACAATCATACTAGCTTTGTCAAAATGAAAGTCAGAGCTAACTCCTGCTGCCACATACCTTCCTGCTCCAGAAATGCTCAGGCACAGACATTTTCCATTAGCTGCCCATTGCAGGCATAAGGGAGAGACTACAGCATCATGTCTTCACAGCAGCAGCACCAACAAATGCTGCAGCAGTAATGGAAGATTGTTGTGATGCAAAGCAGCAAGGTCACACAGTATGTTCAAGAGCCCTTGGAAAGGCAGAGACTCTCCAGATATTGCAGAGGGAAACTCAGAATTGCTCTTGGTTCATTAGGCTTTGCCTGAGGGGTTTTCTTCCAATATTAACTACAAACAAGGTTAAGGCTTCGTGCATGCAATGCAAAAAGGTGAAGGAGAAGGTTTACCAAAAGCCATTTGTAAATATGCTAAGGCAATTCATATCTGTTTTTAAAACCCTTCAGATATCCTGTGTACTAAGTCACCTTAAACAAGAACATTGAAAAAGATCTGTCAATACAGCAGCATCTTTTTCTGCATAGAAATTTTACATCAATGCTGGCAAAGAGTCTGTGCATAAATTACACATGGCAGAACACACAGTGCAATTTCCCTCCCTCCAGGCACCGACACTGTGTTCCCCTGCAGCCCGCCTGTTCTTCCCAGCTTTATGACCCCGGTGAGATGAGCTCTCACTGTTTTTTTCCTTGTTACATTCTGATGTTTCAAAGCCTGGCCTGCTTCTCACTCCCATCTCCCTGTTCCACATTATTAATGAATTGGAAAGCAGACATCATTAGTTTTTGGAGACCATTTCTTTTAAAATTTACAGAACCCTTCATCTGAATCCCCAGAGCCAGTCTGCTGTTCTCATCTTGGAATCTTATTAGCATCATATCTCCTGGATCCTGCCATGCAAACTGCATTGCTATGCACTTTCCAGCACTTGACCCTTTTGCGGACGGAATTAATTTTCTCTTTGAAGCCAAAGCAGCATGCTGTTGTGCTTGTTAAAGGAAGAAAACTCATTGTGTAACAGAGGAAACAAGAAGAGGTTATTCTCAGTTAAATATAAGCCACAATAAGGTTTTATATAGGCAGACTGAGAAAGAGAGAGATTGGCCAACACAAATAATAGATTGATGACACTTTATTACAAGAAACATCTACCAAAACAGCAGGCAAATAAACTGATGGGTAATACTCACTGGGAATTTCTGGGTTTATAGCATCTCCTGTTCAGCAGCATCACCTTTCTCTGCAACACTCTGAATCTGTCACCCATTTCTGTATCCAAAATATCCCCAGACTTTTGGTTGTGGAATTAATGTGAAAAATACAAAGAACCAGAATTTGCTCCCTGCTTGGGGAAAGGTGCCCAAGCTCTATCTGAAGTGCAGAATTTAAAGCCCTGGTACAAAGAGGTTTTTCTCTAAAAGAGTGTAATATCTAGCACCCCAAGAACATCAGTGTCATTGCTACTATCCCTTTAAAAGGTAAAACATTTCTAGTACCTGAAGTGAAGGAATACTAGAAATTGTAAAGCATTTGTTGCTCAATTTGGACTATTTCTAGTTACACAGGACTCCTGAAATTGAAAAACTTCCCTCTCTCACCTGCATTGTTTTTACAATTTTGCTTCTGTTGTCTGGTTTTACCAGCAATCTTTACTAAGACTGCTGTAGAGGAAATTCCTTAGATGAAGACTTCATCCTTTCCAAAAGCTCATCAGGAATATGTCAATAAAGAATGGCAGAAGTTTATTTTTAAGTAACTTCTTGCAAAAAATACAGAGCCAAAGAGCCCAGAATAGCAGAGCAAGGCTTACACCTTTGCTATCAGTAAAGTGATCAGGCTGGACTCAGGAACTGGAACGGGTCCTGTATGGCTCACACAACAGACGGTGGGATGGGTCACCAGTTTAAATCGATAGCTGACTGGATTGCTCTTTTCTCACGGCTGGGCAGCGGTCCAAGTGAAAAGAGCAGAGAGGGATCCAGCTCATCCCAATCACACTAGGAAGCCACAACTATGGAGTTCATGTCATGGAGTCTAAAGGAAGAGGAAAGGCTCCCAAGCCAGGTGGGACTGCAAGCAATTAATTCCTCTCTGCACACACCTGCCCTGTCCGTCAGTGCCAGCCCAGAGGTTAACCCTGGAGACGGTCTTTGCTGTGAAGATTGGTTCTAACTCATTTAGCTCACAAACAACCAAATCTTAACAGAGCCATCCAGGCACCTCTTCCAACACCCCAGAGGCCATGTCAGAGACACACTCAGCACCCCAGTCACCTCTCCCTCCCCTTCCTATCTTGCCATGGCCCGTAACATTGTTCTGTCGGGGAAAGCAAAGATCCCAGGCACAGGTACCTCAGGCAATGATAGGATGGTGCCTTATGGTGTGCAGAAAGCCCAAATGTATTTTCCAGGCTACTCTGCCAGTAACACTGGGTGAGTATCACGGTCATCACCTTATCCTTTACTGTGTCCTCCAAAGAGTGAGAGAACTGGAGAATTGGTACTCACTCTTTTCTCCTTGTTTACTCTTCACCTTCTGAAAATGTGGCAGATGTTGGTGCAGAATTTGTCATGCAAACAGTGTTACAGCAGCAGCACAAGTGCCAGAGACAGACTGGCAAGAGCTTATGAATAGCACGGTGGATGATCTACAGCCAAAGCCATGGGCAAGCGCTAGCCATTAGTCTGGGTGCGGGTAATGCACTCCCCGAGTCCATTACTCACCAATCCATCAGGCAGCCTGCTACCGACAGAGAGATTCCAGCACTTCTAAATCTGTAAAGCGATGGCTGGCAGCCTGCACTACATGCCCTAGGTTACAAGGGCATGGAGGAAGACAATTCATTTTATGTCATAGTCAGTATTTCTTCTTCTCCTTTTCTGTGTGTACTTAAGAAATGGACCTTCTATTATCTGCAGATTGATAGCCAGGAGAATGCTCTGGTGTCTCTGATCACATTTACGACTGAAAAAGCTTTCAAAGGACGACAAACCTCGCAGTTCTCATTAGCTGTACTAAGTATGGAAACATGCACGAGTGCAGATGGAATTTTTTCAGTTATGAACAGTGCCTACAGTAGAACTATTTTAGAAAAACACTACAATTACGAGACACTATTGGAACACTAGATATGAGAGAATCAAGGTTGCCAGCATAATCTGGTCTTCTGCAAGAGCATGTATTGTGGTCTCTGATGCACATCTCACACTATCCTGGACTTATTAAATCATATGTGCACAGAGAAGGCATCAGTCAGTGCTTCCTACCACAGCTCAGCATGGGGTTCCAGCTCCAACCTGCATTTAGTGCCCACTTTTCAAAACTCTCACAGAACTTTGCTGTCAATCTGCTTGTGGAATTCCTATGACGTTCATCACTCTCTATTCTCCGGGAGCAATACCTAATCTCAGCACCCCTGCAAGGAAAAAGTTTTATCATCTGCACTTTACAAATGCCAAATAGAGGCAGAGAGAGACTCAAACATCAGATTTGTCCTCTAATTTTAGGTCTTGGTTCAAGGTGTCTAGAACTGATTTGTGAAGCACTTAACAACTTTATAGCATTTCATATGTTTCAAGAAAAACTGTGAGTGCTCAGCAATTCTGCAAATACCTTCCTGTTCCAGCTGGAAACCGTGGAAGACAAGGACAATCAGAGTTATCTGCAAGGGTCCTGACTTGTCCACTGCCTCCAGAAGTGTAACAACCATAACAACCCCACGACTGTATCTGTCACTTAAGGCAATTCCCTAGTGAGACAGCTCCGAAGCCACTGCCTCCCATCTACCAACACTTCCAGGTTCCACAACAGCGTGGTGAGGAATCCTGCACATGGCAACCAGCTGTGTCACATGCTGATCCATTTCCAGGGCAGGATCTGTGCACACAACAGGTCACCAAAGAACGGGCACTCACACCTGAGGCCGGGCTGAATTGCACCATCGTGGCAAGTTCTGTAGTTTGGGAGTGTAGGTCAAGAAGTGGCAGGCAACCAAATAGAGAATCTTTCCATGGAAAATGTCAATATTACCTTTATGTGACAATATGAATCAATATTTACAGGGAAATTAAACACAGGAACTTCACACATTAAAATTTAAATAGGAAATTAACTTTGAATACTTAGTTCTAGGTATGCTTTTAACTTTCCCTTGCCACAGCCAAAGTCTGTAATGATGAACACAGCAAACCCTCCCTGTTCTTCTTCCTGACCCTGTTTTCCCCATACACAGCTGCCTCAATGTCTGTTTTAACTGAGCTTTGTATTTAGGATTCTGAGCAGAAATAGGAAATGCTATTCATGTCCAACACACGTGGATTCAGGTTGCAGTAAGCACCTGAAATTTCTCATTTCATGCATTTTGAACATCCAGATTGGCAATTCAAAACCACTGACATATTTTGGTTTGTTTTCCTTTTTGGGAGCCGATCTGGCCATAAAAAAAAGGGGCAGCCTGAAGCATGAGGCATGGCCAACTGAACCCATAGAAGCGCCCACTCCCTGCCCTGTCCAGAATGAGGATTGTGAAGCAGAAAAATGGAAGAACGCATGACAAGTGGAAAAACCATGCAAGGAAAAGAATATGAGCCTGGCAGAACTGAAATCAAAGCTTTGTTGTCCCAAGGAATATCACCATCCCAAGGAAGGGGGAAGAGGCACACAGCAATGAAATGGGAGCAATAGGAATTCATTTGCCTTGGAGGCATCCCCATGCATGAACTCACACAGACACAGAGCAAACCTCACTCCCCTGTTCCTGCAGGGAACCCTCACCCTCAGGCTAACCCTAAAGCAAGCATTAACCTACTTATTGTGCCCTGGGGCAGCTTGCAGGGTGAGGAAGCTGCCTGTTTGGGAGGAAGGGGTGCAGATCTCAGCATCTGAGTATAATATCCTGCGGTCACTTGAGAGCAACAGCAGGAACCTTCTTGTCATTTTGGCAGGGTTGGGCTAAGGTAGGGCACCCTCCTGTCCTTGTTTTGAGTCATCTTCTTCCATGATTAGACAAAGTGTAACTTCATTAGAACAGAGGTGTCACTGTTTTAGGAGGCCTTTGCTGGGGCAGTTTTGGAACCTTCAGCTTCTTCCTTCTGCTGCTAAAGCTCTCTGACTGTGCAGTGAGGGCCCAGGCTCAGTCACCTGTGCCAGGTCTGTTCTGCTCATCTCACGGGATGGGAGAGGGACAAGGGACATGACCACCCGCCCTGCTCACTACACCCTCCCAAATCTCAGCTGCTCTCAAAGAACCAAATACCACCCGCCAAAGTGGGGGAGTGCCAAGAGCTTCCTTCTCTGGGCCCACACTCATCAGGCTTGGTTGGTCCAGAAGTGTTTGTCCCTTTAGAAGATTTATCCTGCACCACCTGTTTTCCCTGGCTCACTATCAAATCTTGAAAACTGGCTGTTGGCCTGACTGTCACCCAGAATCTTCAGGATCAAACATCAGTGCTTCCATTCAAACACATGATCACTGCAGCAGGAGATACTGCTGCAGTTTCTAGCACAGGTCATCATGATGCCACCTTTGAGACACATGTATGTAGGTGCTGGAGCCCAAAGTCCCAATCCTGGGTCTGGGGACAGCTCAGTGACAGTGGCAAAACCAAAATAAACAGAATCACTGAGCTGGCAAAATGAGTGGGCACCACTAGGGTGGGCAAAACACAAGAAAGGGTGGCAGAGTGTCTGCGGCAGCAGGAGCCACGGGCACTGTGTGAACAGGCAAACAGGAGGGCTGGGGAGGAGCATAGGGGAGGCACCAGCTGACAGGAAGTGATGAGCTGTGGCAGTACTGCTGGCCGTTTCTGGAGGGCTTTCACTTGTCCTGTGACAGATACAGCCAGCAATGTTCCTGTACTTTACGCCTTGGAATGTACACTTAAGAAAGGGACACATGGCTGTAAGGAAGAGAAACCCCAGATCTCTTCAGCCAGGAACCTAATCCTACAAAATCTGCTGCTTCAGTTACTGAAGAAAAGTCTAAGTGGTTGAATTCCACTGTGCCAAGATATTTAACCATGTCATTGCCAATCAGACCTATCTCTACAAACAGATCAGCTCCAGTGACCACTGTGGAGAGAGTACCAGAGCCACAGACAGGCCCGTCTGATGCTCGGGACCTTAACATCAGGATGAATCTTGAGAAGGATCCTGATTTCCATCCGGGAATTCAGCAGTCTGTCCTGTTTTGCTGAAGATGCTGTCTACACAGCGTTGCTTTGTTCCCCAAGTCTGCAGCACACAGACAATATCTGCCTGTAGCATCTTTCATACTTTTGTGTCGTGCTGTACAGAATTGTTCTATATTGCCTCATCTCACTGAATCTTTGCCTCTGTTGAACCCAGGACCAGTGGTCTGGGGGGCTGCCATCCTGCCACCTTAATTTACACCAGAAACACAGGAGTCTGCACATTTACAGTCTGACTGTTTTCATTGTATATATTTTCTCTGTCCTGCAAGTGATCAGATTGCTTCTTTTTAAAGCCTGCAGTCAGCTTTAATCTACTTAGCTGGGATTAATGAGAGATTTGTTAAAGATTTAAAGATTTTACACACTTTGCTTACAACTGTTGTTCTCTATAACCATCAGGCAAAAAGCCCCATTCAGACAAGCCATTCCTAATGCCAGGCACATCCTTCAGATGTGCCAAGGCTGGTGATGTGAGGCTAATGGCTGATGCTTGTTGCTGGCACACTGGTGCCCTCACAGACCTGTCAGACAGCAGTGCGCACATCACCCTTCTTCTTCAAAACTGAGAGACAGAGCTGTCTGTTCAAAACATGGGTGACTGCATTGGCACCAGCAGCTCCCACTGTCAGAGAGTTCAGCATCGATAAGAGTGGAAAATTGGGATTGTCCATCCAAAGGCATTGCCTGATGGTGCATGCCTTACCCAGGAAGGCAGGAAGGAATCTGGAGTTTTTGGAGGTTACCTGTAACTGTATCCCACTGCTCAAAACAGCATTGGTACTGGAAGAATGGAAGCAGGCAGTGGAGTGACTCTAAGTTGAATGTGGGAACCCTTCTTGGTGGAAATGATAACAACTGGTAATGCCAGCAGGCACATGGCTAAACTATGCTCTGCTGGGGGGCCCCAGGCACAGAGAAGCCCCAGATCACGGGTCCCTGGGTCTGTGTTTCAGACAACTTATCGAGGGACAGAGAGCAAGTCCTGCAGGCAAAGGCCCCAGGAATTCTCAAGGATGAAGCTGCAGGAAATTCTTCCCATGCCACAGGTGAGGAACCACAGGAGAACACTGGAAGAGAGCAACAGGAATCTGTCAGGCACTCTCTGTTCAGCCAGCAAAAGACACCATCTCAGTAGAAACTCAGACCATGAATGAGCAGCACTCTTTGAGGGATTCCCCATGCACTATCCCTTGTTACTGACCTACAAAGACCAGAAAATCTTGTCTGGCAGATACAGAGTTTTCAGTGCCTATTCTGGATGACTTTTCTTTCTCCCACCCCAAAGAAGCTGTTTCATCCTGAAACATTCTCCAGTCCTCGGTGCAGCATCAAAACCTCAAGAGAACATTCGTGAGTTTTGGTCGTTTCATAAAAATATCAGAAAGCAACACAGAGTGCGAGGAGAGGGACCAGAACCAGTACACTGCACAGCCTGGAGTCGGACAGGGACTGGGACCAGCTGCTCATGCAGCCCTAGGCATAAGGAGGGGGACCGGGACTAGACCCCTGCCCAGCCCAGAGCATAGCAGGGTGGCTCCAGGCAGAGCTGTGGGCTCTCCCCAAACAGAGACTGGGTCCTCTCTGACACATGCAAATTGCCCTACAGGCAGAGCTCCTTCTCCCAGCCATGGACCAGCCTTGGTGCCGGCCAGCCCTGACAGTCTGCCCATCCCTGTCCCCATCTGGAGAACCAGTACCAGTCCCGAGGCTGGATCTGCTGATACTACACTGAAGACCCCAACAGGTAAGCAGACATTCTCCTCTCCTTTCCAGCCTGCAGGAGCCTTTGTGACAAGTCAAGAAGGGTGGTTTGCCTCGAGGTTAAAAACATCCCTGACTCCTGACATTTCAGGGCCACTGATCATGTTGCCATGAGAAATTCCCCAGGGACATCATCCCACTCTCTCCCACTGCCTTCAGCCCTTCCTGCTCTCCACAAAGCACCCTACCTCCAACAGGACACTCCTGTTTTTCCTCAGTGTCCGTGGTTCTGTAGAGTCTCCAGGTCAGACTTGGCTGCTTTTCTGGGCTGGCAAGGACCAGCATGGGGTCAGGCACTCCTTGGTACTGGAGGGATGGTCACCCCTTGGTGCGGGGGTAGGCACCAACCCTGAGCAGCAACAAGTAAAAGATGCTTCAGAGTCTGGCTGTGCCGCTGTCTCTCACTGATGTGTCACAGACTACACGCCATTTTGCCTTGTACCTGATGTGAGGGTCTCTTCATACTCCTACATGAGGAACCCCTGGTCACAGGTAAGAGCACAGTGTATGAATTCAGTGCTTTGTCCTGAGGATGCTCAGCGTGACTCGCACTGTCAGAGCCTGGACCTGCATCCTCTAAACAAACCACGCACACAGTCACAGTGTTTTGAAACTGGTGGAAAGTGTGAGATTCTTCCCTTTAGAGGTAACTAACACCAAAAGTGATTTGGAACCAGGGAGATAAACACATCTGGGTTTTACGATTGAAACACAGACTCTCCAGACTCTCTCTCATCACACTTTGTTGCTTTCGGAGACTTCCCAGAGCTGAGGAAGGCTGACACTGAGCTGCCCCAACCCCCGGGCTCTCCCCTTCTACTGCTCCTCACCAGATGCTGCCCTGAGTGGCAGGCTGTGACCCACACAACTTTCTACCAGCCTGTGCATTATTATTTACCCTCTCCCGATGCAGACAGCTCAGGGCAGCAGCATGCCCAGTGCCAGAGCCCACCTGCATCTTCTTGGTGCTCCCCAGATTGCCAGACACACAAAGAAGTGGGGAAAAAAAAGAAAATGTCTTGATACCTGTCCTGAACATCCGGATACTCCAGAGACTTTTCCAGTGCTGACACCGAGTGCTGTGGCGCTGGACGTTCAGGGTCCCTTCACTGGCAGTGCCTGCCCTGCGCTGACCTTGCAGCTCTCTCCAAGGTCGCTGGGCTTACATCCAAGCAGGGACTGGACCTCAAGCACAGCAAATCAGCAAGAAGCCCACTGTGCAGGTCATGAGAGGCTCAAGGCAACTCCCCGACGCACACCAAGCCCACGAGCTCACTTACCTGAAGAGTGCAGGGGCTCTGTGGCTGGCGAGAGCCCTGAGGGACCCGAGAGAGCCCCGGCTGAGCCACCTGCGGGCTTGCCTGGCCATCCAGCCCTGTGTCCTGGCCCTAACCCCACACCCTCAGCGAAGTTTGAGGGGAGCAGGTGGGGACTTGACAGAGAGAGAAATGGAAAATAAAGCAAGAGGACAGGGTGGAAAGGGGGGCTCAATTCTCATTCCTGAGCGTTTGGACTGCCAGGTTCAAGCAGACTTTGCAGAGTGAGTGTGGACCCTCCTGGCAGGGCAGCCAGCAGCTGCCTCCCCGTGCTGCAGTTTTTATAAATTCTGGGAAACACTTTTAGACAGACACTGGCACTCATAAATTATACAACTCATTTGCATATTCCAGTCATGAGACATTATGCAAATGTGACCTGATTTGCATAATGGATTCCTCTTGTCGCCTCACTTGCTTCATGCTTTTAAAAAACAAAATGAAATAAAATGAAAGCATGGGAAGGTGAAAGCAGCAAGTTCCCAGTGCTGCTGCGCCTCCCCCTGCCACACCGTCACCCTCACCAGTGGCACACTGGGGCAAGGGAGAGCAGAAAATCAAAGCCCTCACATGGTTCATTTTCTCGTAATTACAACAAACTAACTTTCCCCTGGTTTTGATGCTTCACCCCAAGCAACACCTTGGAGCAGATTAGGGGAACTGAGCCCTGGCAGGCAGGACAAGACCATGATGGCCAGGGGCCTCCGATGCTCCACACCATGCTTGGGCTAGGAAGCCTTGTGGTGTGAGACGTTCCTCAGCTGCGATGGGATTTTGCACGGACAGCTTCCCTGCTGAAACTTCAGCAGCACTTGTTCTGAAAGAAGGGTGCATAGGAGAGGCAAGGAAAGGGGTTGCATCGATTGTTTATAGCAAAATACAGTGGTGACGTTGGGAGAATGAGGCAGGAGTGTCAGCAGCCCCAGCCACACTCCAACAGGCAACGTCGCCCGTCCATCCCTCTGCAGTGGCTGGTTTTGCTGTGGGCTCTTCCCTGCCCCCCTGCACCCGCGTGAGGCAGAGCCGTGCCAGGCGGCTGGCGTCCGTACCCTGTGGGAAAACTTAACTGTAATTCTTCAGCTTTTAAAATCAATTAACCCGTGTGTTAATTAACATCAAGTCGACGGGAGGAGGAGGAGGAGGGGAGAGCGGGAGGGAGGAGGGAGGAAAAGAGCTGCAAGGGCGGATGGCAGCGGAGTTGGCACAGTGCCATCCATTCAGTGGCAACGCCACAGCTCCCTGCGATCGCGGCAGCGGGTATATGTTACGGGGGCCCTGTGCGCGGGCCAGACAGTGCTGTAGAGCCAAGGGAGATTATCCAGACCCCCAGGAGCAAACGGCAGGCAGCGACTGGAGGCGTGAGTGCCAGGATTACAGACCAGGCTCCTCTGCCGCGAGCCCTTCCTCGGACGCAGACCATGGGGACGGGGCTCCCCCGCCAGCGCCACACAACTCGGACTTCCAGCACTTTTTCCCCCCTTTAGACGTCATTCTGCTGCAGTGGAGCCAGCACAACGGATGCTTTCACACCCTGCGAGACAAAGGCCGTCATCTCCGCCATGACACCGCTCTGTTCCAAGCCGAGGCCGGCATCTTGGAGTCTTTAAAAATAAATGGAAAAGGGAAATGCGAACAATAAACACAGCAACCGAAAAAACCTCATCAACAAACCCCTTGTGCCCATTCTCCATGCCAGGGGCAACATGGGCATCTGTCGCAGCAGAAGGCGTTTTTGTGGGGCTTGCTTTTTTTTTTGGGCTTTTTTTTCCCCGCAAGCTGTTGGTGTGTTTTGCCATTCAGGTTCGTTTACAATTAATGCCAAAAAAACCCCAACCACACCCAGCCCAGTCAACAACAAACAAAAGGGAGTAGTCGACATCGAGGGAGAAATGGCATGAGAAACTGCAAGAATGCGAGCTCCGGCCGGTGCCATTTGCCATTTGGACAACCTCAGGGAAAGGTGCCAATTCTGCAGCTTGGAAGGGACCCCGAGGAGGGAGCATGAAGGTCTCCGAACAGCCGAGGGAAGGGAGGAAGGAATACCGCTCTTACAGGGCAGGATCAGAGCTGCACACAGCCTCTGCTGGGAGGAGAGGGAATGTTTGATGGTGTAGGGAGATGCCTGTGTATGCACACGCACCCGGAACAGTGCAGACACACAGACACACATGCACACACTGCCTCGGGTCGGTGCGGAGGAGCTGTGTGAGTGGGGGGGTGAGGAGGTGTGTGTGTGTGCCTCTCTGTACGCACACGCGTCTGTGTGTGGGTATTTATTTGTGTGCACGCATGTAACACACACATGCAGTGAGATGTATGTTTGTGTGCCTCGGTGAGAGAGAACGACAGGGAGTGAGGTAGAGACAGACACAGACACACACACACTCACTCACCGTCAGTATACATCCCACTTTTTGACCTAGGTATACACGGAAGACAAAATAAAAATCATACTGGAGCAGCAAGCAGGCAGCTGAGATTTATCTACATTCACTGCTATCACCAGGGAGATGAATGGGGCCGATCTGAAGCCCTTCACGAGATCCACTATGGGAGCGAAGGAGGAGGAGGGATGCCACACAGACATGCACAAACTTGAAGACAGAGAGATTTGGAAGGTGCTACTTGTGAAACCCAGGTGGCACTCGGAGGGCGAGAGAGGGAAGGAGCCGCGCGGGTGCTCCACAGGGTCTGGAGGGCGCGGGGGCTTCTGGACGAGGGCGTCAAGGGACAGCTGGCTACTTACGTTGTCTGCGCTGCTGAGGATCCTGCAAGGTGTTCTGTTGGCACCGGGCGCTGAGCCAGGGAAGGGCACTGGAGACAAAAGGGAGAGACAAAAAATAAAGTCATACAATGGGAATATTAATTGCCTCTCTTGCGGATTTTACAAAACTCACAAAATGTTTTCTTTTTGCCTGGTGGGTTTTTTTTTTGTGGATTGGTGCACTTCCCTTCTGCATGGAAAATACTAGCATGGGATTTACAGCCCAGATACAGGGCTTGGGATTAACAGCTCTGGCATCTTTTGGGCATATTTTTTCTTTTAATGAATGAGCTTTCGCTGTTAATGAGGAATAATCGTTTGGCTAATGAGCTTTGAAACATTAAGAGAAAAGAGGGGTTTTTTTCCCGTTAATTGCCCTGGTGCAACCGCATGGATGGATTACAAAAGACAGCAGTAGGAATGCAGTACAAAGAGGGGGAAATGTCTCCTGGAGTGGGATAAATGCAGAGATGGGTGATGCATCCCCGCACCTCTCCTTGCTTCGCTCTCTCTTACTCCCTCTCTGCCAACTGCTATGGGTTTCCATAACTCTGCAATCAAAGTGGATGCTCGGGGAAGATTATTATAGTCAAACAGTGAAGCGTCAGCGGCTAATGTCTCCAGTGTTTAATCATCGTACAGTAGAATGGTTTTGTGAATATTTCATTTGCATATCATTAAACCACGCTAGCGCGGGACATTCAGAGCTGGAGAGGTACAAAGTTGGGGGGAGAGAGTGGGAGAGCGAGAACGAGACAGAGGGAGGAAGGTCCCTATGATGCCTATCTTCAAAAGCCAGGGACTTGTTCCATGATCTGTCTTCTACTTTTACTAAAATCATGATGACTTGGAAACCTTTGAAGTTGGATATAACCTTGGATTCTTCTAATTCCAGCAGAGTGATGTATTAGAAAGGGGGAAATGATGCTGCGCTAGACATTTAAAGGAATATAAGCTCCAGTGGAACGGAAATAGGAGCTCTTTGGGGAACGAACTGGCAGAGTCAGCCACAGCTTCAACAAACGCCACACTGCTGGGTTCATACTGGTGAAGGATAACAGAGTAATACAAAAGAAATGAAGACAACATATACATTAAGATGGGGATTATATTTACTCTTTCCCTTTTCTTTTGCTTTTAAAAGGCACAAAGAAGGATGGAACCAGTGGTAATTTACACGCTAATTAGCGAACTGTTGCCTCTTTTTGTGTTTGTTTTTCTTCTCTCTTTATTTTAGAGAGGGGTGTTTTCACTGCTGAAGTGATTAATCAATTATTTGGTAGCACAGATCCTTCTCCACTGGCACTGATCAGGAAGAGAAGGTGGTGGCTGCGGGGGGAGAAACACAGTGGGCTCTTTGTAGATCTTATACATGCACAACATATTAATTGGGGTCTTTATAAAGCTCCCTCAATAGACTATTTATTTCCTGGAGACCAGCAGCTGGTTAGCCACCGTTGGCGACTCTTCAAACATCCCTTTGGCTGGGGGCAGTTCTGCTGCTGTTTGTTGTTGTGCTTTATTTTCTCTCTCCACGGTGGGGGCTGAGGGTGTGATGCTCACACTGCCCACTCTTCTGAAAAGGAGATGGACAGACAGACAGACAGAATCGGTACCAAGGAAATTTCTTGAACTGGATGCGGAACTTTGCTTCCAAATGAAATGCTGTTTTATATTTAAATTATCTTCCTTTCCCTCCCCCACTTCTCCTCCAAGTCTTTGTCTCAGTTATGAATATTCAGATGAGCGATGATGTGATTACACTGTACAATTACTTATGTCCGTGGTAGAGGCAAAGGCACTGAGAAAAGACAGAGCCACATGAGCTTGGAGCTCATCTGGGGTTTGTTTTCCGTATTCTCCCCTATCTCCGTGGCACTGCGGCACATGCAGATGTCGCTGTTGTTCTTCATAAAGCCCTAATGATATGCAAAAGCATAACGACTCCATTTGGGCTCACAGCATCAACGAAATATTGTTGGGGGGGAAATCCTTACTGAAGGAATGTCCACATAAATTATTTTTATTTAAATGAAGAGGTGGCGGTGAGGCAGAGGAAGTCACATGAATACATGCATAATGTGAGCACACAGAAAGGTTATTGCCAAGGAGAAGAGGTTTTTGCACTGTGCCTGGGACAAACAGGCTCGTTTGGGGAAATCGTTCAGCCCACCACGTGATTTACTTATTTATCATCGCTCATCCCTCAGCCAGGGCACCAGGTCTTCTCACTGCTGGAGACCTGGAGCACCAGGAGCTGGATGCCTGGATGATTCCTGGCTTTCATTTAGAAATACCATGAAGTGTGTGGTGGAAGGGGCACAGGAGAAAAGGAATCAGACGAAGAATGTTTTAGTGACAAAGGAGGGGCCTGATGACAGCTCAAGGGTGGAGTGACAACACGCCGCTCAGGTGCTGGCTGATGCCAGGCTGGCACGCGCTTCCCAAGGGATGGAGTGCTGATGCAGTGCCTGGCGGGTTCGCACCTCAGAGCGGTGGGACACAGGGTCTTGGGGCAGAGCAGCTCTGGCCACTGTGCCACTGGGGAGCCTGCTGGGGACAGGTAGTCCAGAGCTGGTCAGACCTACCCTTACCCATTTTCTTCAGAGTAGTGAATGGTACCTGGATATTACAAATACAAAAGCACATGTGTGGGGAACAGGACCCCTTGGCTGCTCTGTCCAGCTGCTTTTCTGGGCTGGGATCTGCACCCTCATCCATCAGCAAGGAGTGAAAAAAGAGAGGCAGAGTGGGCCAGCAGTCAACAACAAGACCCTCACCTGAGCTGTGTGACATCAGCTCAGGGGTCTGTGCCTCATATGCTTGCCCTGTGCTGACCCTGGACAGCTCCGCAGCCTCCTCACACCCTTGGTGGTGGGCAGGACTCGGTCTGCAGACAGACGTGGTCCCAGGGAAGGAGCACTGTTCTCTCCACACGAAAAGGGAGAGGCAGGTGGAGAGGAAGGTCAGCTGCAGATGGGACTCACTGCAAGAGAAGCCTCCTCTCTTCTCATGCTCTGGGCACACACAGACCATACCTGCAGCTCCAGAAAGGCTCTTGAGCAGTCCCTTGGTGGTCAGAGCAGGGTGGTCCCACTGTCTCTGAGAGTGTGCCGCTGGTCACAAGCATAGCAGTGGCGTGAGAACCTGCCCAAAGGAGACTGTGACACCCAGGCTCACAGTAACCAGGGGGCCTTAGGCAGGCCTCCCTCAAAGGGACACTGAGACTCCAAACAGGAGGGTTACACTCTAGTCTGTGTCTAAGGACCGATGTGCAGAGGGTGCAGTGACCCGTAGCCAACAGGGCAGCTGTTGCCCCATGCTGTTCAGACTCCTGACCATGGGCCCATCCAGATGTCACCTGCCTCCACTCCCTTCCCAGATCTCCACAGATGTGTCCCTTCTGCACTCCCTCTTCTGCAAGAGCACCCAGGAGACTGAGCAAGGGCAACAGGCTGCCAGGCCTGATCAAAATCAGGACACCAGGACCACCTCTGGGCAGCAATTCCAAACCTGGGCTTGTCATTACAAACTGCCTGCAAAAATCCAGGACACCAAGGATAACCAAACAGGCAACCTGACTCAGCAGTTGGGTATGAATGCCTTGCCCGTGCCTGCGCAGCCTCTCAGTGGCACAGCTAAGGCATGTTGCCACCCTGGTGACAAGAAACCTGCAGTCAAACCAGCCCAGACCCAAGAGAGCAGCCCAAAGCCATCTGTCAGGAGCAGAGCAGCCATGATTGGATGGAATGATCTGAGCAGATCATAGAATCATATCATGGAATGGTTTGGGTTGGAAGTGACCTTAATGAAAATCTAGTTCCAACATCCACCCCATCAACCCCCCAGCCAATGGCTTCCTGACCCCAGCACTGTGACACTGCTGGTCTGGACTCTGCAGAACAACAACCCTGAAGGTGCTGCCTGGCTCTGCCTCAGCTTTCTCGCCTACAGCCTCAAAGTAGCTCAGCGCTGAGGTGTCCAGACAAAATGGAACCTGGGAATATGGAATAACCAAAATCAACATAAAGCAATTCCACAGAAAGGTCATGCCCCCACCATGCCCTTGTCATCATTCCAGGTGCTGAATCCTTCCCCCACCTGATTTTGCCCTGGCAGCAGAGCATGGTACCCAATCCCAAATGGTACCTTGGCATGCCATGAATCTTAGGGAAGGGACTAACAGGGCAAAGCCTGAACAGAAATCTGGCCCAGGGTGGAGGGTAAGACAAGGACTGATGCACAGGCTGGAAAGCACAGACATAGCGGTGCAGTGTCACCGTCCTTTCCTGTGTCCATGCTGATGGACAGCCCTCCCTGCCAGCTCTGCAGGGCTGTCCACTCTGTCCATGGATCCTGGTGCAGCCAGGGTAGCCATCACCCTGACCACGGATGGCTGCCAGCCTCAGAGGGTTTTGTGACCCAGACATTGGGCAGTCTGCAGAGCAGATTGATGGCTCTAGCCATGGCCTCACTTGGCCGACACCTCTCCTGCAGTCCTCAAGGTGCCAGCTCCCACTGCACGTTGGAGAGGATCTGTCACTCCAGGAGGATCTCAAAGGCTGGGTACTGCCAGAGGAGTCCAGCAGCCTGCTGCTTGCTCCTGGAGTAGAGAACCCCCCAGGGAAGACAGAGCTGAACTTAGGACCAAACCCATGCAGAGTCACTCTTTCCACAAGTACCACCGAAGACGAGCAGGAAGGAGACTGTGCTGGGAAAATGAGCATGGAGCATACAGTGGATGAGCAGAGGAAGTGAGGATGCAGCACACAGTGAGAATCAGGATGCTCACCCCACGACACCCCCACGGAGCGGCTGGCACTCTGCTCTGCACAGTGCCCAACATGCCCAAATGGCTCCTGTCGCTTCTGGACAGGCACAGCTGGAAAATATGACACGAAATATCACCCCCAGGGTGCCAGACACTCAGACTGCCACCTGTGACCGTCTGGAAGTGATTCTCTCCATGGAGACTTCAGGCAAGGGCAGCTCCAGGAGCACTGCAGGGCCATTGCACTGCTTGTCACTTCACCAAATACCCTGAAGAAATTGCTATTTAGGAAAAGGAAATTCAAGCATTTATAGAATACATTGCTATTCAAAACACCAAAAGAATTGTTTTGCAAATAGTAGCACTGCTGAAGAGGGTAGAGAAGTACATCAGTCATTTGATATTACATATAAGCAGTTTATTAAAGAATTAAATATTAATAGACTATAAAGCAAGTGGGGCGATGGGTTGCAAACGGCTTGCTGAGAAGTACGTTATAAACAATGAGTCTGTCAGGGACTAATAAAGTATGGAGAACGCAAATGTTTTATAAAATTACCAGGCCAGTGATGAATCTGCACTGCTGAGATGCTGCAGAACCCATGAAGGCTCGTGCTGCACCATGACCCCATAGCCAGCACACAAGGGATGGAGTTGGATGGGGCTGTGTGAGTGCAGACATGCCAAGCACTAGTGGGAATGCACATGATTCAATGCTTGGAGAAATTTGATTTTTCACATTATTTTAAACACAGATCTATTAATAGGAATTTCAGGAATTTTCAGAGAGTTAAAGGCACTTACCTCTTCAGTTTTTTGTTGCAGCTAGTCTTCCATTTCCAACAAAACTAGAGTTTGTGATTCAAATCAAGTTCTCCTCCCTGTGAAGTCCTTCCCTCCCCTCCCCTAAATAGACAGCACAGCCAGCCCAGGCACCAGTGTCCCTGTACCCAGCAGGCCTCTGGAGCATCCAGACTCATGTCTGGAGAGCAGCAAATCTCTCCATCACAGACGCAGCACATTTGCAAGGGACAACTAAGATTTTCAGAGACTGTACAAGAGGAAGAAATAGATGGTGGCAGCCCCCAAGAACAAGAATACCTTTTTCTTGGCAGCACTGGGGGAAATGGTGACTAACAGTTAAAATGGGCATTTTTTCCTGCAAAAAACATAGAGGTTTCATTTTCCAACAGACATCTGTCACAGCAATTGTGAAGACATTGCTGTTCTGTTACTAGTGGAGATGAAAGACTCTCCAAACTACTTTATATTTTTGTGAAGTCAACCCCAGGCCCAGCAGTGATTTTTAACATAAGGTGAACTGACGCCTTTGGTCATGTTCAAGCGGATCCCCATAGCTGTCCCCACAATTTCAAGCCTGGTGGATGGATGGAACTCTCAGGGGGTCCAGACCTTCATGACTCTTTGGAATACACTCTCTTTGCAGGCCATCAGAACTCAGACACACCCAAAACTCCCAGCCACCACCGATCCCCTTCCTCAGGCCAGCACTGCAGTGACCACCACCCTCCTGAGGCAGCAGCCAGAGCAGGGTCTGAGACACAGGGGTAGGGTCTGCCAAGAGATGGGGAGGGAGCATGGCTGTTGCCTCCTTCCTGACTCTGATAAGTCCTTATGAGCAGCCATTGTTAATTAATACAGGCGTAAGCAGGTTAAGAACTGTCTGGGCTTGGTGAAGATGGATCCCGTTTAGAACGCAGAGAGAAACCTCCATTTGCCAGCTGCTTTTTCTGCACTCAGACAAGATGGGAGATGTTCATCCTCTGAGATGTAATTAAGACAGGTTTTTTTTACTGTTCAAATGCAGTAATTATTCAAGCTTATTTGCCAGAGAGAGTATATCAGACTAAATTTTGGGTTAAGTAGCAACCTTTGTTGTCCTGTGTGGAAATGATTATAGCAAGGTTCAGGTCTCACCAGACTCAAAAGCTGCAGAAGGTGTATCAAAAAGCACAGCCCTATCAAAGGCACAAACCCCATTAGTTCCAGATGAATTGCTTGAGTGGTTTCTCTCTCTTGAGCCCAGAACCTGTTAGCTTCAGGGGTTTCTACAGGAAAGTGTGGTACCTCCCAGAGAGCATCATAACCAAATTCTGCTGTTTCCCTGCTGCTGCTCTTGGCACGAGCTGCACCAGTGACTAAGCACTGGAAGGGTCCCTCAGCACGATCCCAAACCAGGACAATATCTGCTGAACTTCACTGTTCCTTTCTCCACATTCTCCCTTCCTCCAGCCCAGCTCTCACCTCTCCTCACATCAGCACACCACGGCATTTTGCAGCCTCAAATAGGTTTCTATATTATAGTGATTTTACCAACTATTATTCTATACCTCTCCTTCCCTGCAATCCTAAAATCATGGAACACAGTGCCATATACGTAGGGTTACTGGTGGACAGAGTCATGCCGCCATTGCACTGATGAGCAGTCTGCAGGACACACAGCCCAGCTCTTGGCCAGCCTCCATCACTGCTGTTGCAGATTTTGGTGCTGTGCTCATCTCCTTCCAGCTCAACCCCTCAGGACCATCAAGGACACATCAGTTCATGGCACAACTCACTGACCCCACATCTGACACGTTTCAAGTTGGTATTTACCCTATGGTTGTTTGCTCCTTCAGTTTTTTCCCTTGCCTCCAGACACCCTCCAGCACTCACACTTCCTGATATCCCTCTCCATGACCAACTCCTGTCCCTCCACCTGGATATTTCAGTGTTTTTGTGTTGCTGAACCTGAAGTTCCTTCTCCCTTCTCTGCCACAGTGCCAGTTCGACACTGCTGCCTATTTCTAATGTTGACACCTGTAGTCAACCCCACTTTGGACATGGCTGCGGCTCTCCCTGCTCCCCAGGTGTGGATGCAGGAACCCCACCCCACTTTCAGACCAGGACGGACACATTCCTAACACATTGTTTGTACTCTCTCCTCCCCGTCCCATCCCACTGGAGGCCTTGCTGGCACCTGCCTGAACTGATGCAAAGTCACCAGTTCCCTGGCCCCACAGCACCCACCTTACTTTCTTTGTGAGGACATGGAGAACAAGGAAGAGACAGACTGCTCAGAGAGAATGCTGCAGGATCAGAATTATCAGCAGATTTTATTGGCATATGACCTGCAGGATGGAGGTAAGTTCTAGCTGAGTAGGGATTAAATACCTGTGTGCCCAAGCAAGCATCAGACTCACAGGCCAAACCATAAAGAGGAGATATTTAAAGATGTGCTTGCTGTTCCTCCATAAGCATTTTGCAGATCTCTGTATGGTGCCAAGCATTAGTCAGGCAGGTAAGGTGCACCACTCAAGCCAGGAAACCCCAGGAGAAGGGTGATGACAGCCACCATGACACACAGCTCCCTGTCAGCCCAGTGAGTTCAATCAGCACCAAGGGAGCGCGGCATCCCCTCAGGCATTCGGGGGGTCGCATCTGAGCTACTGCAAACTTCCTGAGCACATCTCCCCTACACATGTAGGTGCAGAGCCACTGTTGTCTGTGGCTGGAGCCAGAACTTTGTGAATGGAGAACAAGCTGTTCAGGCTCAGAGAGCAGCTGCTCCAGGGCTGTGGTGATGCAGGGCAGAACTGCCCCGAGGGTGTGGGGGGACAGTATGCCTCTGAAAGCTAAAATTCTATCACGTCACCATGACTAGGAGGCCTGACTCATCTCCAGCAGCATAAAGTGCACATTCCAAGGCCACACAGACCACCTGGATCACACTACCAAGAGAACGAGTGTTTTGTGTTCTGTATCTTACACATCTAACTCAGGATAAGAACATATTTCAGCAGACAACAGATTACCCCAAGCACACAGTCCCCACTGAGCAGTTCTGGGCGTACCTCAGACAAAGGTGATGCTGTGTCACTCTCACAAATTCAGGTTTTAAATACAGCAAATGTACATATGTGCATCCTATATTTTGCTATAGATGTTCCCTATGTATGTTAAGATGGGCTTATTTTACTTTAATGGACTCCTTTAAGGAATATTTGTCATCCCGGCAGCCTGCGAGAGAGGCTCCTGCCGAGCACACTCCTCCCAGCCAGATCCTACGGCCCTGGGATGCTGGTGCAGTGCCTGGCACCGTCCCATGGAGCCATCACCTCCCACAGAGCACACGGGAGCCGTGTTGGCTAACAGGATGTGTGGCTGTCACGCTACCTGCCAGTTGCACCACCGTGAGTCTTGAGCACCCAAAAGAGCTCTGAGCCCACCCTGCCACCTCTTCATCCCAGAGCAGTGGGGACTGAGCACCCTGCATCACTGTCATGCCATGGTTTACTGCGTTTGACCTAACATGTTGGATAACTTGCATGGAGGAGGAGGGGGATGTCCTCTCACCTCCCATGGGATGTTACTCCACTTCAGCTCTCACCAGACTGCCTCTGGTTTGGCTCCAACGCCAGCACAAGGGAGGTACAGGAACAAATTTTGAATCTGAGAAGGGAGGAACACTGGAACACTCTCTTTTAGCATGGTCAGTTATTCAGGTTTAAACAGCTCCAGAAACTGCATCCCTGATTTGTGAAGAAGAGGTCTGTAGCAAAGACCAGCAATATTTAAACATTTACATTGTGAGGACAGAAATGAAATAACCTGAAAAATCCACCACTACTTCCCACACTACCTGGTTAGCCCTTGGAAGGCATCACTGCGAAGGCACTTGTGCTCTAGGATGTCAGATAGTCATGTTTCTTTTTCTTAATGAGAGAATTAGAAGGAACATTTGGCAGTGGACCTGCTGCCTCATGAATGCATGCAGAGGAATATTTCTGCATCTTGTTAAAGAGATTATGATTAAGTAAATTCCTGATTTATCCCAATCTCTTTTTTCCTATATTCCTATCCTCTCAGAGCTCTCATTTCTGCTGATGACTCAGAATGCTCTGAGCAGGGGCTCAGACAGCCATGCCTGGAGCCAGAGCCCCTGCAGTGCTGGGGAGGGGAGGGGTGCACATGCAGGGGGAGCCTTGGACGACAGAGCCCTGGACCCCCAGCATGACAGAAAAGGGTCTTGCAGGTCCTCCAACAGACAGTAAAACAATAAATGCCCTGTCGTAGTTTTGCAAGACCTG
>WBMZ01003334.1:0-171922 GCA_013400975.1 Atrichornis clamosus
TCTTTTAAACTAAGACACACTCTTATGCATGGATTTTTACTCACATGTGGTACTTTCCCAGTGACATTGTTTCCAGCAGCAGGGAACTCAAGAGGTACTGCCTGCCTCAAGAAGAGCTGGGCAAGCTTTCCTTGGACGTCTCCAACTTCTTGCTCCAGTCAGCTGTACACGCTACATGTCCCACCAGTGTTTCTACAACGTACTGGACTCTTCGTGCACATCCAGTAGAGTTGCACAATGGAGGAATGCCTTAAGTTCCTTCAAGATTCTAATGCTTGCTGAGTTACTGCTCTGCCTGGGACTGTATTTGGTACATCTCTAGAGCCTACTCAACACAAAAAGGTGCCAGGGGTGTGGGAGTTTGTCATCCTGGTCTTTGTAAAGAAGGGAGGTCTCAGGCTGAAATTTGTCACGTCTGCTCACCAGCGGCTCTCCCTGTGAACTGGACTTTCACACAACCTGTCTCTTCCAGGATGGTTCCTGAATACAAGTTAGTGCCTCTTTCTAATTATACTATAACAGGATCCTGCACAGGAAAAGAAATGTTTTCTCTACTCTTCTAACTGCAATTGCTGATTTCTTCCATGAGTAACATTTTGTTTAACCAGCACACCTCAAATTTATTTAAATGACTGATCTTAAAATGCTAAAGGCAAAGGAGATCTCTTACCTTCCCTCTGATGCTTTTTTATTTACTTTTAAGTTACAGATAGTTCACACGTGACTGTTCATTTGAATTCTTTCTATTTCTTCAGAAAATTAACACACGGGAGTCTTCTTTTTTAATCCTTGCTTTAAAAAACGAAACAGGGTTTTGTATGTCAACATGACAATAAATACCATTCAGAAGACATAAAGGGGTTGCAGCTTCTTTTTCTGGAAACCAATCTCATTATTTTCAGTAGAACTGTTTACAAGAGAGAGTCTACCAGCATTATGTCACAGACACACATGACCAGAGAAGAGCCAGACTAAAACAGTGTCACAAACAATTTACTTTTTCAAAACTTGAAAAATAAAGCAAGGTCCCCCTGTGCACATTGGACAATCCCCATAATCTCTTTTTCCCTGGGAGAGCATCATTAACTTAAGGAGAAAGTCCATGTGTAAAAATCCTGCATTTTTCTCCCTCCTTATATAACCCAGAAGGCAATAGGGAAAGGTCTTTTGTATTAATGTATTAAACTATTTGCTTACATTCTTTTAATTAAAGAACTTTAAAGTTGCTTAATTAAACAGCTTTCTTTTAATTAGAGTGACTTTTTCCCCATTCCAAAGTGACAAACAGCAGGAGTGCTGAAAGATTGCTGTGCAGCATCTCTGTTTAAATATGCAAAGCAATGGGCTCACCGGCGACTGGGCAGACACCCGCGGGACATCGAGGGCAGGTGGCCCTCGCAGAGACCCACATCTCTGCCCATCACTTACTTACCAGCTGAATTCCAAAACCTAGTGAAGATCGGGAGATTGATGCCAAGGGTGTCCGACTGCAGCTGGCTGAGGCCACAACGCAGGAGAGCGCTAAAAGTGATGTTGTATAATTGAGAGCACTCTTTGGTAAATTATTCATAAGTCAGACACGGTTAAAGGTAGAGGAAGACAGAGCCTTAGCTGGCATGCAGCAGCAGATTCATTTCAACAGATTTAAACATGGAAAATGCTGAACATGTCTTTTAAATATGCAAAGTCCTGTTGACATAAAGGAGGAAGCTACTAAAGACTTTCAGGTTCTTGACTCAGAGACTTAAATATCTCTTTAGCAAGGAGTGTTGTGATGGTAGTTCATGAGATGCCTTTGAAGAATTGCATGTTAATGTCTGCCCAAGTGTGGTGACACGCCAGATTAAAGCCCATCATTTCAGTCATCTGTTCCCGGGTTAACAACCATGGCAGCCAGAACAGCCCTACTTCTAACAGAAGATGTGTAATGATTTAAATTATTACAGTGTGTTCTCAGGCAGCACTTCAAATCACATTTAAATGGGAAAAAAAAATCCAAACCCTTAGTGAAATGAAAAATCTATTCATTGTATAATCTTGGAAGACTTTTCTACAAGACTGAAATTAGGAGCCTTAATAAATCTCTCAGAGGCTTTTAGCAACTTACGTGTGTTTATGTTTAATAAAAATGGTGGAGGGTTCCAACTAAATTAAATTAAACTAGCTCTGAATTCCTATGTTTTGAAAAGGCATCACATTGATACTGTGATGACTTTATTCATGGAAATATGATTCAACTCTTTGGCTCACACATTACTGTTACCAACCCAACACAAAAGAAAAAAGAAATCACAGCTGAAGTCTCTGAGCTCCTGGAGACAAATGTCTGAAAGAAAAGAAAACAACAGAAACCAAAAGGGAGAGCTAACCCTTGGGAAGCACTGTCTCGAAGGTTTGTGGCCACCTCTGACTAACCATGCGCTCCTATTTTTGAACATCTGAGTCATCCCCCAGGGTGCTGCACCTCTGTGCAAATAAATAAATAAGTTTTTAAAAATCCACAAAGCAACAGAAAATGTGAATGGTTGGTTGGGAGGAAGATATGTTTGGTCAGGGTGGTGAAGTGGGAAGAACAAATCTCAAGGATGAACACTTTCCAAAACCAAAAAGGATCAGAAATAAAACAGCAAAAGAGCTAACAAACAATCTATATCCTATTAGCAGAGACCAATTTTAACATCTCTACTCAAGATATGGTTCCAGATAGGTAATAAAGTGCAGCAGGATTCTCCTCTACATGATGAATAAAGGAAATTATGTCACTTTCTATGTATGATTTGAAGATAAGCACAGAGGCTGGCCATGATCTTTATGCAAAAGAGGTTTATTCTCAGAGCTGGCACACAGCGAGGTTTCCCGTGTCGGTGCAGGAGAGGGAAGCTCCGCCCTCCGGGCCTGCCAGCCCTATATGTGCAGGGGGCCTGGGCATGCACACCTGGGTCCCCTGTTCCCTCTCTCTAATGAGAATGGAATGTATTTACACATTCCAACTGTGAGAACTGTTAACCGTGAGGCTTCCCACCATGAGGCTTCCACCTATTTGTCACAATTTCTATGCAGGCAAAATGGAGTCTTGAGCCATAGGCAGACTTATCCTAATCCTCCTCGAGTANAGGCAGACTTAATCCTCCTCGAGTAGGTCTTCTGGCAAAATCACATGGTCCCTAACATTCTAAAACAAAAAAAAACCAAAATCTGGCCCACAGTCACCAACTTTGTTGTATAGCAACATAATAAATTTTAAGATCTGCTCTGACCTAGAAAGGAGGACTGGGAAAACCTCCCCTACCCTCCTCACAAGGCCCCAGACAACAGGGTGAAGGGGATTCCCTTCCTTTGTACATAAGAAGCAGGCATAAAGACATTATCCTTCAAAAAGCCTATAAAGTCTACTTTTCTCCACCTAGAAACATAACTACTGCACGAACAACAAGCAGCTCCAACCCAGCTTGCAATCTGCCATCTGCAGAGCAGCACTGTGGTTGCCCTCAGCTGGCACTGGCGGCTGCCATGTTCCCAAGCTGGAAACACGGACTCCATCAGTCTGTACCTTGCACAGCCACTTGCAGCACTTCTGCAGGTGTCTGTAAAATTACTGCCCCTGATGTGTGAGGCCACGTGAGACTGGCTTTATTTTTACACAGACTTCGCACAGGTAACAGCAGTTACACAAGTTGTAAAGCAGCCAGCAGTCCGTGGCTGCATGGCAGGCGACTTTTCAGAAACAAAACTGACTGCAGTTGTCCAGATAACTGCTTGCTCAGCATCACTCAGGGAATCGTACCAGGGAACCAAGCCAGTATTTAAAACACGCAGAGAACAAATCTTTTTCTTCACTGCATGGCAAGAATGGTTGAGCTAATGCAAAGGGGATGGGGAACAGCACAGGTGGAAAGAGCTCCCAGTGCAGGGTATTTTTCAAGCCAGTGCTGCCACTGAGAGAGATGTTGCAAAACCATACACTCAGCCTGATAGCTTTAACATTTGTCTGGATTATGGGACCTTCTGGCCCGCAGAAGAGCCTATATGCTACAGCCAGCATATGTGAAACAAATGTCCCTAAAAATGTCTTGATGTTAAAAAAATATTGAGTAGAAGTGCCATGCAAATACCCAATGATTTCTGGCAAGCCAAACGGTGAAGCTACTGGGCAAAAGAACTGCCAAGGCAAAAGAAAAAAAGACTGAAACCGAGTCAACAATTAGATGTTGGTATGTTAGATGCGTCTATGGGCAGTTTTTCAGCATCACTCTCAGCTTGCTCTGTTCACAAACTTTCCCAGAATTAACAGACAACATAGATACACATATAACTTCTGGCTATGCACAAGAATTCAAGCTCCCGAGTGTTGCTGTACACACAGTGGACTAATGAGAGAGGAAAATGACCGACAAGGGCCCCTGTCCCAGCCCCCAGCCCCCAGCCTGATGCCTAAAGCCCACCAGCCTCTCATCTTTGCACAGCCTGTGTGCGGGGCAGGGTATACATGTGAACCTGTGTGATTTGTCCAGTCAGTTCAGACTTTAGAAAGCTTAAACCTGGTTGGTTATTGTATGTATAACAGCAAACTCCCTTTTCCTACTGTTGCTGGATTTCAGGGTAAGTCTAGTAAAACATATACTTTTTCTCTCACCTGTGCTGTTAATTGCTTGTCTATAATTAAATTGAATACAGCAGGATAGTAAATTACAGAAAAGCTCAATGTTTTAGCCTTGCTGCCTCATAAAAGCACTAATCTGAGCTACATGCAATACCCACACTGTACAGCTAAATGATCAATCTAAAACCAACAGGGACTCTTATATGGACTGACGGTCTTTGGCTTAGGCCCCTTCCAAACATCAAGTTTTCATGAGTTATACCAGCTGCCACTTGTATTTATTTTATAAACACCACATGCTGAGTGCAAATTACATCGCCACCACCACTGATTTCACCCCAGACACTTTTATACAAGTTATGGGTGGTGGAATCCAGGTTTAGGCTGAAGGCCAAGAAAGACCTCTCCAATGGGGTTCTATAATTGAGGGATTTTATGTTTTAATAAAATAGTGAAACAACCAGTATATGGAAGAGATTTGGTTTATCACAGTGTAATTGACTTGTTGCATAGGAAACCTAACACTTGCCAGCACTGAGCCCAAAGAGAGAACCACCAGCCCAGACAGAAGCACATACAGCCAGGTTATCAGCAACTACAGACCAGGTCCTGCTCTTCAATCACCTTTTGACCTACAAATTTCTGCAAGCAGAGGGTGTGTGATAGGGAAAAACCAAAACAAGCAGTGCAGGCTCTTTAGAAGGATGGGAGTGAATGTGGGTAAGGTGAATGAAGACTTTAAGAATCAAGTCATGGGGTTTTTTACAGGACTGCTTGCCCATCTCTAAAAACATCTTTAAAGGATGTGTTGTTACTCATCAAGGCCCTTTTCAGGTCAGAAGCAGGGGGTCAAGGACCTTAAGAATATGCAGGAAAACCCACTATCTGGTGTCTTTGGGCATTTTGCCTGAATGAGGGCTTCACAGTCTTACATCAGTAATTACCTTCATGAATTTGCAGTTGTTATTAATAGACAGAATATATGTTAGCAAACTGTTTCCTGCTTTATTTTAACCAAAAGGACATCTCTCATACTGGCCATTCTCACATTCAAAAAGCATGTTTTGGTCATCCTGAGTTTTTGGTTTGTTTATTAGTGTTTGGGCTGACCACAGCCCCACTGTCTCCAGAACTCCTCAACTCCCACGTACTTCGCTGCCTTCCGCAGGGCTCAGCTGTGATACATTGTGGGTGCAGGTCAAGCACATCCCTGGCATTTCTGAGGTCACAGTGTTACAGCCTTCCCAGCAGCGTGTCCCACCAAGTGTTTTGTAAATGCATCGTGCAGCACAGCCAAACAGCAAAGCAAAGTGCACAAAAAATGTTTCGCTCATCCGCAGCTGAAGGAAGTATTTAGATGGGAAGATCTTCCAGGGCAGGAATTACATGTTTGTAGTGATGTCAGAGCTTACCTCCTGTCCTGTATTAATAATACAATAGGGCAAATGTTATAATACAACAGGACCAACAATGTGTGTAACAGTTGTTGTGATGACCTGGAGTCAAAGTGTGGTTTCTTTCTATGTATTATTTACTTACACTTTAGTGTGTATATATACACACATGCTTGTATATACGTACAAATGCATATATACACACTTGCATGTGTATTTATCCACTGTTTATATATTCTATAAACATACACATCGTTTGTATATTAAAAAACCCAGGGAAATAATATTGCAAAAGGATTATATATGCTTTCTTAATGGAAAACCTGAACTCGTTCATTTGTAAAATTTTTCCTCTGATATATTCAGCTTCCATCTGTTCTGTAGAATAACTCTTCCCTTGCATTTCTGTAAAGTGATTGAGATCTGTCCTTCAGCAGTTTGCAGTATTATTCCATTATCTTGATTCCACAGAATACTGGAGGACACATCCATGCCTCCATTGCACTGAAGAGCCCAGAACTGGACCCAATACTCCAGATGTGGCCTCACCAGTGCTGAAGACAGGGGAAGGATCACTTCCCTGAGCCTGTTGGCAACACTCCTAAAGCAACGCAGCAGGTTGTCGGCACCACAGTC
The DNA here is from genome assembly GCA_013400975.1 of Atrichornis clamosus. Taxonomy (NCBI): domain Eukaryota; kingdom Metazoa; phylum Chordata; class Aves; order Passeriformes; family Menuridae; genus Atrichornis; species Atrichornis clamosus. Next base: position 6,631 of record WBMZ01003334.1, read on the forward strand.
GTGGTTTATCAAGCACTGCTTCGTTCCAGTTTTACTTTTGTCTGCAAGTTTGCTGAGGGTGCACCACAACTGCCCCATCATCCAGGTCAGTATTGAAAATATTCAACAGTATTTTTCGCCAGTACTGAGCCCTGGGGTACACTCGTGATGACCAGCCTCGGTCTGGACTTCATGCCACTGATAATAATGCTTTGAGCTCAGCCGTTCTGACAGGTAAATCCATCTCACTGTCCAAACAGCTGATCCATACGCCATCAGTTTTTCTATGAGACTATTATGGGAGACAGTGAAAGCCTTGCTAAAGCTGAAATAAAGAGCATCCACTGTTCCATTCATGTCATTGTAGAAGGTTGTTGTCCACTGTAAACCCATGCTGACTACTCGCAAACACTTTCTTGTCTTTCATACAGCTATACAGCTAGAAATAGTTTCCAGGATTATTGACTCTATCAGCATCCCAGGGTCAAGATGGGGTTGACTGGCCTGTAGTTCCCTGGATCCTACTTCTTGCTCTTCTTGAACACAGGAATGACACTGGCTTCCTCAAGTCCTCAGATCCTCTCTTCAATGGTCATGACCTTTCAGAGATCATTGAGAGTGACCTCACTATGAGGTCACAGTCTTGTCTAATTCCTCACAAGCTTACAGTTTACAGTAGACATCCACACCAACACCACCCATGTCGGTGTGCCCTCTAATGCTGATCTGCAAGCTCTCAGCTGACTCTCATCTCTCCCAAAGCAGAGCCCTATCCATTCCCACTTTTCTGACAAGAAAAGAACAACTTCCACTCCTAACTATGGTGTGGCCTTCCTGAAGGGCCTCTATCCAGTCTCTACAGTGCCACAGCACTGTCAGCTATCCCACCACATCTGTGCAGACAAGGAGCTCACCTGCCTTGCTCCAGCCTCACACAGAGACCCCCAGCCCCAAATCTGCAGAGTTGCACCCTCTCTCAGCTGCTTGCTCTGGGCTGTGGCCTCTGCTGAGTCAGGGGTAACTTCTCCACTGATTGCTGGGGACCACCTCTGGCAGCTCCTTCACTGCTGCTGAGCACAAAAGCCCCGACAGCCCAAAGCCTGGCCTTCTGCACAAATTACCACTGGCTGCATGCCGTGCTTAATGGTTATACAGGCTCCCTCCAGCACCAGCTGACAGGATTCCTGACCCTCCCTGGTCAGGATTCAGCAGGAACAAAAGCTCAAAATCCCCTTCTCACAAGAAGCTCTTCAATATTTATACCATCTCCCACAGGTATCACAAGCCAAGAGAAAATTTTACCACTTGCTTCTCTCTGTAGGCGAGGAAAAGCAAGCAGTCGGGGACAGAGATGCCTTAACATTTACATTGGTTTTAGCCATTCAGTGGTTTTTACCACCACTTATGGCCAATTATCACAGAGATAATGATAGCCATCAAGGACAAATTAATAATTCCACAATAATCTGTTAATGAAAATATAGCTGCCCCAGACATAGAAATAACATTGATACCAGGTCCACAGTCACCAAGCACCTTAATGGAAGTTAGTCCCTTCCCTTGGGTAACACCCACACCTAAAGCAGCACGTGCCTCTTGTGCACAAGGAGGAAGAGGAAGGCCACAGTACATTAAGGACTGCTTTCATCAACCCCACAGCAAAAATATCATCAGATATTATATTGTGCTATAGGCTAAGTTGCAGCAAAGGACACCAACGTGTGCGTACACAAAGGACTGCAGGGGATCTGATCTCCACACCTACCTCAACAGGCAGCACCTTCAGGCAATTAAACTTTACACTGTGGATTTTCTAATAAACAAACACAAAAAATGTCACTCTGAATTTCTCTTGCTCATCTGCGGGTAATTTTCCACAAGGTTCCATTCCAATTTGATGACAGAGTTAATTATCTGATGAATCAAAAACCCCACCACCGCCACTGCTGCTCTGATTAGCCCCATCAGCAGCCATCGATCCCACTCAGTTCTAGAAACTGGAAGACACAGTTACCTCTCAGACCATAGCACAGGACTATTTGCCGTGCTGCCTCTCACAAACACGCAAGTTCCATTTTTAGAACATTTTGATTATTAACCGTGACTGCCTGAGCAACAGGCTGCTCTTGCCAATATATCTTTTAAAGCATACACTCAACAAAGCTCTACCTTCAGGTGAATGCCATTCGCATCTGCGTAAGGAACATGGTTGGATTTTTTGGGTTTGGATTTAGGTCTTTTTAACATGTAAGTAGCGGTGCAATCTGCTCTCAGATGCTGACTGCTTAATGTCATATCAAAATTACGTGACTCAGTAAATAAGCATTCAGTAGAGCACTCTGAACACATTTCAAAGTAATTCCCATTTCCTTCAACTGCAAGTAATGCACTGAGTACCTATCATGTAAATGTGCAAACCTTTACCTCCAGTTTCTGTCTTTCCTAAACTTACACTTCTAATAATAACTGTGCACCAATAATAATGACCAATTTATTCCTACTATCATCTAGGACTAGAGCAGGCCTACTGAGATTCAAACACCATGGTTCCTGCAGATTATGCTAAGAGAGGAAAAAATTTTAAAATTAATTACTTTTTAATTGTAGTTTAAAAATTAATTGTAATTTTTAAATTAATTGTAACTACTTTCAAGAAGTCTCAGTAAGAGAACATTCCCCCAGATTTCTGCAAAGTCTCTTCCTTTAAGTTGTATAAGTTAATAAATTAATTTTTTTTCATATTCAATAATTTGTGACAGCAAAGATATAAGCACTTACAAAATATGCTTTTAATCCCTTGGCCCCTTTCTACATTCAAAATATTTTCCTGTGTACAGAAACAATAAATAACATTTTCTTAATTCCTTCTGCTATCAGGCATCTCCCTGGAGTGTCCAAATTACATGTAGCTTTAGAGTCAACTTAGTATATAAGTTTACCTGTATGTTTTCTCTTGTAGCCACTTCTTAAATAATTTACTGTGTGAAGGCAAATAAGCCAAACTCTCATGGGTTATCAGGTGTTCTCTCTACCAAACGTACTACAGCTTGGATACTTCACCCAAGGCAGTTTGCAAGATGACAGCTCACTCGAAGTAGAAAGACATAATGCATGTCAAATATTTACTGTAAATCAAAATGATGCTGTGTGTTTGCCACCTCCAAGGTGTGGCTTTGGTTACCAAAGAAAGAGTATAAGGGGATTTCTGCTGCTCTCCACTAACTGGTATTTGGACCAATTTGGCAAGGTCTCATCTCAAATAATCACGGAATCATGGAACCATAGAATGGTTTGGATTGGAAGGGACGTTAAAGATCATCTACTTCCAGTACCCCTGCCATGGGCTGGGACAGCTTCCACTAGAGCAGGTTGCTCAGAACCCCATCCAATCTGGCATCAAACACTTCCAGGGATGGGCATCCACAACTTCTCTGGTCAACCTCTTCCAGAGCCTCACCACCATCACAGTAAAGAATTTCTTCCTAATATCCAATCTAAACCTACCATCTGCCAGTNTCTAAACCTATGCCAGTTTGAAGCCATTCCCCCCTGTCCTGTGACACCATGCTCCTGTAAATAGTCTCTCTCTATTTTTCTTGTAGGCCCTTTCAGGCACTGAAAGGCCTCAATTAGCTCACCTCAAAACCTTCTCTATTCAAGGCAATGAGGAAACACAAAGAGTTCCTGGTTGTCAGTAAATGAGTACTAAATGGCAAGAGAGAAGTTCTTTAGACAAGCCACATGCAAATTACCCAAAACCAAGCCTTTTGGACCTATGGTTTTGCAATGCTGAAAGTTTCCTTGTAGCCCACTACTAACACTTCTCGAATATAACAACACAGGTCATGAAGGCAATCCTGCCCAGGGCAGGGAGGTACCTCCATGTCAGGATACAGCAATGGCCTAAATCCAATTTCTTACACCATGACTGAGTTTTTTTGCTAGCTCAATCAGGCATTTTATTCTAGACATTTCAAAAGTACTACGCTTTCGCTAGCTCAATCAGGCATTTTATTCTAGAGATTTCAAAAGTACTACACAAATTGCAGAACTGGCAACAATTAGTCTGACAAAAAAAGACAAAGAGTTAAAGAGGATAATTGATCTAGGTGGAAATCAAAGACTTTAAAAAATAATTGCTGTTGGAAACTGTGAATAGCTACGAGCAACATGCATTACTCAAGTACATGCATTACTTAAGTATTGTAACTTAAGTTAATGCTACTTTCCTTATAGATATAGGGAAATAAATGTATCTTTGCCACCAACACATCCATAGTGAAGTCATCTGACAACAAATACACATTGTGTGATTAATTAAGTCCCTCCAGTCAAAGGTGAATTAAGGAACAGCAGTATTCTGACCGATTAGGTACACTTATTATGTAAAAAGTGGTAAGTGCTTCACAAGCAGAAGCTCGGACCCTAGTTTTGGGTTTAAGCACAAAAATGTTTTGAGACTAGACTGCTAATTTCTGTTTGTACAAAAGCTGGGTTAACTACTCCTATTCCAAGTTTAAAATGGAGCAAAAAAAAAAGCAGAACCCAGACAAGAAAAACAGGCACCTGAGCAGAGCTCCTGGCTGGGATTCCACCGTTTCATTCAGGGATGCCCAGACTGGCTACCCAGAGGTCTCCATTTAGGCCATTTATTTCTGGAACATGGGAATTTGGATGATGTCATTTTCTAGTTGAGTTAGACCAAATGGTATATGTTACTAGATCTGGGTATTATAAAGATTGCAGCATAAGCAAAAACACAAAACCCACTGAACAATACAGATGGGCGGCGGGGGAGGAACACTGAAACTAAAACTACATTCTAGGGGAAGTGGATGAGGCCAAGTCACACTGCTCACAGACAACACAGATATACCCCATCCCATGTCACGATGATTTGTTATGTAAGCAGGCTGGTTTTGCCCAAACAGGAATATCACTCCTATCTGTAAGAGCACACCTGAGCATTTGCCTTTGCAGTCCCTAGTTGCCAGAAAACCGAAGCTGGTAACTCCTCTTCCATCAGCTCAGTCTCTGCAGCAGCGACTCAGCTGTACCGCAAATTCTCACACTCACTAACTCGTGCATTCAAATTTTAAAGAACAAAATGGAGTAAGAATGTGTTTTCAAACTTTAACCCCTAATTATCTTTTCTTCCCATGGATTCCTCTATAGTTAACTTAAAACCATCAGTACATTCACTTATTTGAAATATATTTTATGAACCTCTGAGAAGCAGTGCACAAATGGCCAGGGTCCAAAAGCTAGACAGTGAAAAACAAAGAAATATTTGAGATTGAAGGGGAGCGTTGCTGCATCCCAGAGATGCAGGAGTCGAAACAACTCTCCAGAGGACAGACAAGGCCTTACAAACTACATACACACACAGAGTTTCATTCATTACTTTACAATGAAATCTGAAGACAAAGAGACCTGAAGAAGAGCACAAATACAGACTGAGGTTGTAAAAGCATTATGTACCAGAAATTCCTGTTAGGAATACATACTGCAGAATTACCCTGCCAGAATTTGACCCAAAACTTATCCATTTTGGCTGTCATGCTAAATACACTCCCCCATATGCATAAACATACACAAACACCTCTCAGTGCAGAAAATGAGTTTTCATGTTTCTTTTGAAAAGTATTTCAGATGGCGTATTATCAAGTATCCGGCGTATTCAGGTGGCTGTAAAGTCTGCATAAGGATTGTCCTGCTTTCTGCAAAGTTTTTATCTCAAAACATCACACAAGGATCTTTCTGCTTATTCAAGAGTTTCCACAACTCAAGTTTTGCCATGGATAAAGACAGAGACAATGCTTTAAAAAATACCTTGTAAATACTGGAACATAAAATGCCCCCACCCAGAGAATCCAGGTTGTGACCAGTTCCCAGGTTTTCCACTAATTTCTGACTTCTGCAAGGCTTGCTAACTTACTTTAAAATGTTACTACCTCATTACAGCCTAATTGGGAATGGCTGCTTTGGAGATGAGAGAAAGAAGGAACCTGCATTCATCACCACAAAAAGCTAGTAGCTGCACACTTCTTTGCATAAATGCTTTAAGGAGTCAAGTTATAAACTGAATTTTTCTCAGTTGGGAAAGAGTTATGAAAGACCAGTGTGGGGGAAAATCATGCTTTCAATCTGCCAAGATGCCATTTGGGAGTCACAGAGCTCCTTGTTCCATTCACAAGCAACTTCCCTGCCGGCCATGGGACTCCTGGCAGAAGGGCAAGGACAGAATAAATACAGTGGGTAGACACCAGCATGGCTCTCTCCTCCTTGGTAAACATAAGCAGGCTGAGCTAGGCTGCCTCCAGTTAGGACCTGGAAAGTAGCTCCCTTGTAACTAGAAAGATAAGCACAGGATTGGACCTCTGCTACTTGGTGATCTGGATTACAGGCAAGGTGTGCTGTACAGCAGAAATGCAGCTACCACAAATCAGTAGCTGGCCAATCCAACACAAAGTTTTGGGCTAGATCGTCTAACTCTCCCAAATAACCAAGGAAGAAGGAATAACACAATTTTATTTGCCTAAATGCTTTGTAAGCATAAGAGCATGGGTGTCTGTGCAACCCATGTGTTCTTTATCCCTTAGAAGACCAGGACGGAGTAATCCCAACCAATACTATGAAAATACAAAATAAGAGTTGCCAAATTAGAAGCCAGAGCAAATAAGAACTACCCACCAAACAGCAGCAGAGATACAGCATGAATTTAATACCAAAACATTTTGCCACTTGTCTTTAAATAATACAGTCATAAATCAGATTCCAGCTATTACACAGAAAAGCACAACAGAACTCCAATTCTTGCGATGGTTGTACTAAACCCCTCCTACCTGAGCACAAACTACTGCTCACCCTTCTATCTAGATACCTACAGAATGTAGTTTTAACTGTGCAGTGGCAAGCACGTCAAAACCAGGCAAATACTTAGTTGGCATCTCAGTTTTAAGTAGACAGAGAACCACGTATTTTTTGAATGGTGTCAGGAGTTGTATATAATTAAATCACATTAATTTCTTCCCTCTCCACTGCCCTTTTGCCCTCAGCTACAGGCTTATTAGTGCAGCACATATGATTTGCCCATCTGTCAAGTAAAGCAGTGCACCATTTTTGTTGGCTTCAGTTTTAATACCAGAATCATACAGATATTATAGGATCATACAATCACAAAAATACAACAAAGCATTAGAGACTGAGAGTTAACATTGTTAACACTGCATGGGTAACACACCAATTCCAAACAAATCTGAAGGTAAAAGTGAATAGTTTTTGAAATGCCATAAGAAATAGTTTCTACTCTAAGGAACATGAGCAGTTCAAAATATATTTTTCACCAGATTGAAAGCAGGGTGGTGGAACGAAGAGCTTCCCAAGCAGTACTCTATTCACAGCATCCCACTCTGAAGATCAAAACCATTACACTACTAATTGAGGTGACACTCAAAGACTTTAAATAATGAGTGTTTAATGCACAATCTGAATGACAGCTCAAGGAAGCAAATAATTATCACAGTCATTGAACAGAGATATAAAGAGGCTGCTAACTAGAAACGTCATGGCTATGAACTTTCATATTATTTCAGTATTTCAAAGTTACAGTATTTAAGGAATGAAAGTATAGCACTAACTTAGCATGAGAATTTTCCTATAAATGCAACGACTCATATATATGACGCTGACTTGAAGGACATAGATATTGAAATATTTTCTGATATGGCTGTAACAAATCTAATATAGTGTAACGGGTTAGTAGTATCATAGAATACAGTAAATTTAATCTGCAAATCTTCAGAGAGAAGAAAATGTACATATGACAGGCAATCATTTCAGAAAACACAAACCAAGATGACTATGACCATCTCCACAAATCCTCAAATTGTGATGTTTTGGCAAGCAGTTATTTTAGATTTCTCAGAAGCGGATGGTCCGAGCTCAAAGTGCAACATACCACCCACAGATGAGCAATAATGTTCTCTCCCAAAACTGCAGTCGAGCAAACAACAAACACTGGAGGAATCTGCCAGCCAGAAAAGGTCAGGGCTGCTGGCAATTTGCCTGATACCATTACAAAAGCAGAGCTTTTAGTACAGACTTTTCTCAGTAATAGCATAGACTCTTCTCAGTAATATTGACTCTATTAACTACATGCACACATTTAATCCTGAAACTGCTGATCACCAACCACTCAGATTAATGTGGGAACTAAGGAGCCAGCTGCCACCATCACGTACTTCCATGCTTTTGGTTTACACAGCTTCTCATGGTGGCAAGTTTTGCCAAAACCTACGAGAGAAGGCATCTCAACCTGTTGTACTTCCACAATGTTTTAGCAATTGCAAATGCAGGAATACTCTATGTTAGAGTGAAAGAGATGAAGAGAATTTGGTTTGGTCCTGTCAGTCTGACTTTAAGGAGTTCCAAATGCTACATCATTTCCCAAAGCCATTCTGTGAAGCTGAACCCTCTCTCCCATATTAACACAATTTTCATGATGCTGGAAGATCTGCCAGAAATGCTCTTTTCTGTATCTTCATGAAATCTTCACAGCTCTAGTCTTTCAGATGCTCTCATCCTAATTGAAACAGCTTTTATTTCTGTGACAATTGGAAAAATACAGCAAATTCTTCATGGTCTATTCTCAAGTCAAGTCAGTGAGAGATGTGTTTATCTAGTTTCTCTTTTCTTGATAATTCTTAACCAGTAGAAATTGCAAAGGGAAATCAAACACTTCCCCCCTTCCCTTCTCATTCCTGCATGCTTAAAAAGAATAGGATATAATAGTAATAATTATTAAAACAGTCAATGTGTTAAATTAGCATACCTACACATCTCTAACAATCACCAGGGAACAGAGTGGGAACAAGCAAAAATTAGCCTATGAAAACCTTCTTCATAGTATGTCTGCACAGCCATTCCTTTAGTACTTCTGATTTAATAAATACACAGTTTGGGGGGTTTTAACCCAAACTGCATAGTTTATACACTATAAACCCACGTTTACATTGTATCCATACTGCATATATTAAAAGCAGAAGGTTGGGATGCTGCTGTCAAGAAATGGTGAAAAGTTGTAAGTACAGAAAACATGAATTATATGATGAGATCCAAAGCACTGGTTGTAAGTGCATTTTCTCAGTATCTTCCATTAAGTTATCCATTTATACAGTTTGTCACCAGTATAAATAATGAGGGGTTTATATTTATCACTATTGAGAAAGGGTAAAGACTGAAAAGTTTTATGGAACTGCTTGAATATAGAAATGCTACTTGAGACTTGGTGTATGACATGCACTTTAAGCACTGGAATTCACTGTACATACATTTGTTTACAAATTGAGCTGACGATACACATCAATTTAGTAAAAAAACCAAACCAAACACAACAAAATTACAAACCACATTAACACGACGGTAAAAGTGATATATATTTTGTGGAACTTTCTGAAAGCAGTGTAAGTATGTTAGTTTTATACTTCCAGCATTACATCCTTCATACCCATGATGAGTTGGGTCTGCAACAGAAAAGGTACAGCACATTGTTCCAGGGAATAAGGCAATCAGCAGAACACAGAACAGAAAAAAAGTCTCCCATAATTGTTTTAACAGAGAGAGTTAACACAGATGGATTAACAAGTTTTAAAGCTTTTTTTTTTAATTTATTATCGTTATTATTAAATAAATACTACAGACATTCATCATGTTCCTCCAACACCTTCCCACCTCAAAAATCCTTCAATGCTTCACGTAAAGTTCTGAACACAGTATTTAGAAACATTTCAAGAAAACATATTTTGTCCCACTAGTTCACATGTATCTAGAATTTTACTGACACAAGAGACCACCAGTAGTTTTAAGTCACCTTTCTTTGGTACAGTAACACATATTCAGACTTGCTTAGGAGCAGTTTACTCCTCCTCTACCAGCTGAGACTAGCCACACCAGGGCAATCTGGCTGAGTTTTCATAAACTAGAGGCCAGAATAAAAGCAAGTATAGTCCAACATCCTGCCTCTGTCACAGGATAATTACCAGGTGGCCTACTAAGTGGGCCTTGTGCATCAAAAGATAGCATAAGAGAAATGAAACAAAAATTTGTAGGCCTTGAATTATTGTCCCAAAAGCTACTAAATAGGAAACAAATCTCTACAAACTCACCATCTAAGTAACCATGTAAAACACAAATACTTGTCTAAATTATACAGTTATCATTATAGTTGATCAACTGTCTTAAGATGCACTAAAATTTTTCTTTAGATATCCCCCATACAATAACAAATATTTAGGAGGAATGTGCATTATGCATTTCATAATAGTTGAGGGATTCACTGCTGACTCTGGCTAACTTAGTGAAAAGTATTCTCAGCTTGCTTTCAAGAGAGCAATCAAGGCCAGTGGTAGGTCCACACCTTGCAACATTTTCTGTACTTTTTTATCGATGAGTAAGGCACATCATTCGTAATGTGGCTATTCCCATAGGCTTGCTCATTGTATCTTAAGGTTTAACAAAGTATGAATCATACCATCTTTGGCTTTTTTTCTTTGCTTCATAGAAAACATATCCCTGCCTCGAACAACCAAACCACAGGAACTTTGGCAATGCTTGAGAGCACAAAGACAGTTTAAATCCCAGTGAATGATCACCAACATGAGAAGAACTATGTATTTAAAGCTTTTGCACTTTGTCCCTCACACAATTGACTTCAGTGCTCTGCTTTGCAAGATGTACAAATATGGGTTTGACAAAAAAATACACATTTGGTAACAATAGCAAATTCAAGTCTTGTCAAAAAAATATAACACAAATTAAATACTTGTGAGAGGACAATTAAAATTCTGTCATCTAAATAGGTGACCTAACAGAAACCACAATATGAGAAATTACTAAGTAAACACTGATCAGACATAGATACTTGTAAAACAACACAACCCTTCTGAAGGAGAGCAAGCAGCAGTGCTTCAAAATCTTCTTCAGATAGTAGAAGAGTTTCGAGGAGGCTCTCAACCTTATGCAGTAGTCAAAGACATTTTAAAATTTCATAATTAATTACACTTAAGACTTGTCCCAGTGTGAGCAAAATGGAAAACCAACACACCTAAAATCACTGCAGCAATATTTTTATAGTCATCCTTGTATTACATACTTCAGCATCAGGGATCAGGTCAACTCCCTCCAGCACTAGTTTTAACTTCTGAAAAAAGTATCTGCTTACAGCTGGATATGCAGATTCTCACCGATACAAATGTTAGACTGTTACAGGATCGCCTTGCACCACATACAACCAAGCGAACAACTGGCTCTTCTTGATGCTCTGTGAATAAGCCAGTCTCTTAAATTATGTTACCAACCATGTAATAGTCTACAAGTATTTCTCATTCTCTCAATAGTTTGTGTTGAAATCTTTCCAAAAATTCACATCTCAGAACTGCACAGTTCCATTATTTTAATTGATTAAATATAGATTAGCAGTGTTAGTGTAAGAAAAAATATTTAATGGCATCAAAATCGTTCAAATTAAATCAAGAAAGAAAATGTTGCAACGCACTTCAGCCAAACCATCACAAATGATATGCTATATAAATACACACACGAGGTAGCTGGCAGTCATAAATCCACCGATTCTGGAAGTGCCCAATTTGTCCAAAAAGCATAAACTGACAAATATCAATCAAACCTTTCCATTAAAAAGAAAAAACAGAACACCTAGTTTATTGCTTTTAAAGGTTCATTGTTTACATCAGAAATAGGCAAAGGCTTATCAAAGAAAGTTACCTAGCTGTTGATGGCTTTTGATTATATCCACTTTTTCAAAAGAACCACTAAAGAAAACTTTGAACGCAAAGAGCTGACTCACTCCCAATGTTACATATTCTCACCAAAATGAACACAGGCTTGCATTCTCCAAGGTGGGGCGGGGGGGGAAGGGCAGCAGGGAAAGAAGGCATAATATCCCAAAGAATAGGATTAACTTTTGTTTATGAGAAATCACTAACAGAACTAAAACCAGTGTTCCCACCAGACAGAATACATTGAATAAAACAGACTAAGGACTGCAGGAGAGGCAGAAGGCATTCTAGCTACAAAGACAGTGGCATCACAGCAAATGATTCATGTAAAGCAGATGGAAATAGGATGATCTGTAGCACAGGTGTAATTTTTAGTAAAGCTTCCTGACGTTTCTTTTTTGTGCTTCAGAAAAGGCTGAAGTGGAACAGACATGAAAAAAAGGCAAGTAACGTAAAAGAGGAGAAGATGTAAGAAAGTAAGACAAAGGACTGAGAAGTAGGACAGACTTCAGCAATGTGGTCTGAAAACTGCTTAGAGGTCAAGTAAGCAAAGTGAAAGTTATGCTCATTTCTTGAAAGAATCTGGAGAGGAACTAAAGGGAAGGTGGGTAGGCAAACGTTTTTTGTTTTTATTTTGAGTTTGGTTTGGGTTTTTTTTTTTTTATGTATTTATATACACACACACAGAGTGCAAGTTTGCCCAAAGAAGTGATACTACAAATGACAGAATTTCCTCCCCTGCAACAAATGGAATATCCTGACCTCTCAAGTAAACTAAGCATAATAAAAGTGATAAGAACAAAAGGTGCACGTAACACCAGCAGCAATATTATGTTTGGCTTTCCACTACTTCTGCAAGTTACTGTACATATATTACATGACTATTATAGAAATGGCACAGCCTCAGACACTTTCCACATTTTATTTACATTTTAAGACTAACTTTAATCTCAATCACATTTCCATACATTTCCTTTGTTTCACTAAAACTTAAATGCATGGTTTATTAGAACAAAGACTGTAAACAAATATTTGCCATGTCCAATACATGTAACACAGGAGCTGCTTAACAGAAATTAATCCCCCCATTTTATAAATACAGGTATCAAAACAATCCTGAACATACTTTGTGACACTACTAGTAGTCGGCACCCACACCCTTGCAAAATTAAACAAGATGAGCAACGGTATTCACTGTACCTGCTACCTTAAAACAAATTTAACTGCAGCTCTTTTACTAAGCAAGATGGATAAAGCATGCCATTTATATTTTGCCTTCTCCAGAAATTATTTTCAGTAACATATATTATTCCACAGCAATCTGACACTTTCTGTCATGCTTTCATCTTGTAAAACCTGAATTCCAATTATAGGCTATTTCAGGCTTATGCTTAAATGACAGTGCCTCAATAAGAGAAAAAAATAATTGTGCTGCCTTTTTCTCCCATAGTGCCTGAAAACATATTGGGCATACATATATTATATATATTCTTACAAATGTCCAGGTCATGTATACCAGCAGAAATTCTTTAATGTGTGGGTGTTTGCATTGTGAGATTTAATCAAGACATTAACATGAGTAGAAGGTTGTTGTTTTAAGACAGAAGTTTGAGAATCAGCTAAAATTAATTATTGTAAGTTTGTCCCTCTGGAGGTTGTGGAAGCTTCATATTTTCTTTGGACATCATTAGACGTCTTAGCTCTTGAAGTACAACTTTAATGCTATATGAATTTTGCCATTTTGCTAACACTGGTATGCTCCGTGCATCCACCTAGAAAAAGAGAGAGAAATATAATTTATGATGGAACACAAAATCTCTACATAAATAACTGTTATTGACCTAATTACTCTAAGAAATGGTCTAAGCATTCCCTGACACCTTCTCTGTGGCATAAAGTCCCTGTGTTCCTAAAATATTTTAAGGAAAACAATCATATACTTACACACAGATACAGATTCTGCAATAAAATCCATGCAGGTGGACCCTTCCATCTGTGCTGCTACTAATATTAGTGAAAAGGAAAGGAGGAGGGGAGGAGGACATCAGCAAACTCTTCACTGCAAAACTGGAGCTGCTATCTCACAGAATTTATAGATTTTTTTCAAATTACCCCAAAAAAAGAAACAAGTAATCACCTTCACTATGCTAATATATGCACCTGGGTATTCCTCACTTCTTTGAAAGAATCTGACACACACGAGTCCATAGAATAGCTTTCTAAAGGAACATTTCCCTTATCATTTCTTTGCTACAATATTGTTATTATTTCACATCAATGATGTTCTTATTTCACATACATGATGCTTCTGATACATCTAGAGCCACTACATATACTAAGAAATGTCTTGAAGTACTGAAATAACTGAGTTGCAATGCTTGGACATTTCTTAGTTCTTTGCATCCTTCTCACAGTAAGTCATCTTATGGAGCTGTGAAGATTACTGTACATCACTTACCAATTGGAATATGAACTGAAAGGAAAGGACATGGGACTTCTCCTATGCGTTTATAAAACCTGTGGGACAATTTACACAATTATATTATAATGGGGAGGATTCCATAGGCAAGTCAGCAATTGAAAGTCACCCTGGGAATTGTTTTGGCAGCAGATTAAGTCCCAGCCCCTGCAGGAAGGAACTTAAGAACACAGAGGGGCCTACGGCTGTGCAACTGCAAAGCAGGCCCATGGGCAGGAATGGGGCTATTGCATGCTACTGAATTCCTTTGGTAGAGTAACACAGGCAGCCCACATGGCTACAAGAGTGCTGGAAAACCCTGTTTTATGACTTAGGCAGCATAAAACATCAAGAAGTTTCTTATCCCATCTAAATAAGGGCAAGCTGAAAGAAAAAATACCTGGAAGCAGAAATAAGAATGTTAACACAAATGTTTTATTCCTAGATTATTCAAAGTGAGGCTGTCTATTTACAGAGCACCAGATGAGACTAAACCTTTTTGCAGGAGGAAACTGAGGTCAAGGTTTAACAACATGCGGGCGTGGGCAGCAATACTAACCCAAGAAACTTCTGGTCCCTCTCACTAGGCACTTGTTCCTTTAACAATGTTACTGCCTATCAGCTCAGGTGAACCATGTATGGGGAACTATTTTCTGAACTGAACTGGTAGAACCCACCTAGTTTAAAAAAACAACTTGGAAAGAAGTCCCCAAGCAGGATTCTTGATGTCATTCACAGCTCACCACTACAAGCAATTCTTTTCACACAAAAAGTTTTCTGCTCAGAGTCGGGAACTCAAAATCCGTAGAGTTGTCAAAGACAGCATATCATCAAACTACATCATGAACAGCAGCCAGATTACTTAATAATTATTACAAACATTTAATAAATTAGAAAGATAAATAGCACCAAAGAAAAGCTCTATTATGCAGCAACATCATGCCAGTTTAAAATACACAAGTGCATGAGCTAATACAGAAAGGTTTTGGAAGTTATCACTGGGGAAACCATCACTGTAATTCCTGTACTATTACTACTTTTTTAAAGGGGTATTTGGGTAAATGTGGTAGATAGGAGGCAAAATGGCTGGAAATAAACTTGCTCTGGGACTACAGAAATGAATGTCTATCTTCAGCTGGGCAATTCTGCTTTCACACCATGTTCCTTCTTACTTCTCAACTCTGCCTTTGTCGGCTCCCTCAGGCCTGGATATCTGCCTCAATTACAGCACAGAGCAGTCAGTCACCACACCTGTTCAAACACTGCAATTCTACAAAGACGGGAACATGAGAGCTGATCACTTAAGAATAAGCTCCTCCTGCTTTTCTTTTTTGCTGGTAATTTGCAACAACAAACTCAAAGACTGTAAAGTCTGCTTTAACATTGCTATGAATGTTTTCTGACTAAAGACTGCTGCAACATGACATCTTTGTTGCTGTTTATCTCAAGTCTCTTTTCTGCAAGTCACTAACTTCTTTCATAACATCTTGCAGCAGTAAAGACTTTGGCTCAGGTTCTGTTTTCTGTGTTGCAGAATTGATTTCCAAGTTAGTGCACAATAAACTCACTTTATGAAGAACAAAAATAAGACATTTAAAGACATTTAAGAGTGACACAAACTATGTTCAAATCACACAAAAGCATTAGGTAATATTCAAATGCACGTCATGGAAACAGAGGGAGACATTTCAAGGTCCCATAAAAGCTCATGTAACTGCAAACTGCAACCTGAAGACTATTCTGGGGGCACACCAATGTGAAAACTTAAACAAAAGCAAGAGAAGCAATATGTATAATGCATCATTTTTTTCTAAACAGTTGAAAATAAATTACTTTTCACAATGATGCAAAGTATTCAGTGTTTATAATGTTCCAAGTAACTTCAACAAGTAGCAAATGTCTACAGTAAATAAAGCAGTAACTGGGCAGCAGCTTACAGAGTTACAGCTGACAGAGTCCCAAGTGATTTCAAAGGAAACAAGTATTTCCAGCTGTAAATGGTATCTAAATGAACAGAAGTGATTGCAAATCCTGCAAGACAGACTGCTGAAGAGCACGCTCACAGATGCAAAAGATCAGACAACCTCAAAAGGCAATGGGAAAATGAATAACACGTCAGACTGCAACCCCTGCTTTATCAATATGGGATACACAAGTCTCCAAGAGAAAAGACCCTACAGCATCAGGAATGGTAATTTATGGTTTTACAACAATGATGCCATACACAAGTACTTGGACTACCTTTTCTGACCTTAGTAATCTAATTCTGTATACAAATACAGCAGTTCCATAGGTAAATAAAAAAGAATAAAACCACGAAAAGCTAACTTGCAGTTAAGAAAAGAAAGACAATTTCACAGGGTGCCTCACAGGACCTAAGATAAGTTTTTTGAGATAAAATATTCTTGAACTAGTCCTCTCCGTTCCTGCACTGAATTTATCAAATAGTGAGTCCTGAAGATATGCTGCTGGCAGAAAAGTTACTTAAACTCCTCTCTCGTAGAATAATCAAACAAAAAGTCAATAAAGTTGTATCTGTCATATGGATAAATTCATTACACATATGCACTTTTCACGCAAACTGTAAAGGGATTTGTAAGTTAAAAAGGTTAAGAACCACTGCCAACAAAGCAGTATGAGATCAGTTTCCTTAGATCCCCAGTAACTGCACTTATCCATTTTTCCCCTCCACCACTCACACTCAACAGAAATTATCACCCTCTAAATTCCCAGTAGGGGCCCTACTTTTCCACAGATGCTAATTGACACACATCTCCTGTAAAGCCTACCTTAACATCACAAGTGTTTTGAGTATTATCTGCTAAGATATACAATTTCAGCTGTTCTTTGTCTCAGGTCTCTTTTCTGTGAGTCACTAACTTCTTCATGCCACCTACGAGCAATGTGACCAAAAGCCGGCCACATGCCAAATATCAGGGTGCCTGCAGAAGCACAGATAGTAGAGCATGTCTGAAGAAGAAACCCTGCCAGTCATTCAAAGAACGCAGCAAATGAAACATGACCAGAAAGAGGGAGAACAGCTTGGAAGAAACAAGAAGGAACATCAGGAAGCAGCAACATGAACTGTTCCAAGATGCTAAACATGCCCCCACTGTTTATCTCACAGCTTCTCTAACGAGCACAAAAGCAAAATAAGATAAAAATCCAAAGACTGAGTCTCCAACTCATCTTTAGGTATTACCTTAACCCAATTACTCTGCATTCACTAAAGACAAACGTACACACAGACAAGTGTGATATATTATTTCCTGCTGATATATGCATGTATCACTGTAAATGCAAGACAGCTCACACCTCCTTTCACTGAGCAATGGGGCACCTCGGGCTTACTCGCAGGATTAAAGTACCTAATGAGTAACACAGTAACAGGAACTGCTGCCACCTCTCATGTCTGTGAACCCATCCCACTCTATCTGCAGGATCAGAGAAAGCAACATACTGCATATTTATCTTTAAAATGAAAGTGATTACCATCTCTATCAAAAGATCTTAAGACGGAAGCTCAGAATCACCTTGGATTTGAATAAATCCAAGTATAAAGAAAACAAGAGTATAAATACACAAGTTCATTGCAGGTGAGTTAATACATCCAACGTGAGTCTCATCAGGAACAACCTATATTTTTAATTAATGGAAACATTAGAAAGAGTTTGTAATATTCCTGTTACAATATGGAACTAATCCCCTTTTAGAAGAGGGAAATACCTACCCATAGCTTAAACACTTTCCTGTTCAAAACTAAAACCTTCATCTTCATTTAAAAGAAACAACTGTCTCAATATTATAAACAATGCTTGTCTCACTGGTAAGCCACACAAAGCCAGATAGATTTGAAGTAGTAGGCCACCAAAATTCGATTTAAACCTGTATTTATATTATAAAAATTAAATACAAAAGCTCTGTCCAACATGCATATTCCTCACCTGAGTTTTTCACAGAAATAATTTATAGTATAAATTAACAACATGGTTGATCTTACCATTTCAACTTACCATTCCATTGGAATTATTTATTCCATTCATATTAATTTTAGTTACAAATCTAACTGTAGGAGGTGCTTCTGGATATTTAGGTCCACACTCTACTTTCAGACTGTATATTCTGTTTTCATAGTTTGTCTAGAAAGCAAAAAGACAGACTAATGCATTTTATTGAAAGCTATATATGAATATATTTTTTTAAAAGCAGAGCAAAGACAAGAGAAATAAAGATTATGAAATAAATACAAATTTGTTAATATTATGTACCACCTGAAGGTCTTGGATTACTGACCAATTCCCCCTATTTTGGTTACATTGATTACTTCGTGATTACGCATAAATTACACTACTTATTGACTACATCATATTCAAATTTTAACACAACACAATTCTTTTTTAAATTCACATTTACTCTCATCCTTTCTATGCACCTGCATCCTCAAAAGAGCAATGGCACAGTACAGGACTAAGAGAAATCAATAATCTTTAGGAAAATTACCACTTTCCCCTATAATGAAATACTTAACATGGCAAAAAAATTGGAAATAGAAAAAGACGAAGATGCCAATAACTCAACAGTAAAAAAACAACCAAGAACAAGATAAAAAGATGATCTGCAAAAGAAACATATACTGGAAGTAGTTAACACTACAGAAAATATCTAAGATTTCTGTAGCTGAGGATTACTTGATTTACTGGAGGATTTATGAACTTTGGACAGTAAAGTGACTGCTAGTTTGCAGATGTCATTCCAAAGTGACCATGGAGCGGATAATTCTAAGTGCAAGTACATTTTGAGGAAGTCACATTAGAATTAGATATGGTTCTATCTTTTTTCTAATCTTGTCAAGTACGCCATGCCAAGGATCAGTGGCTTTACAGGTCACTGATGAACATGCCTCTGTGTTCCAAAAGGAAAATGAACTCAGTTTCTACACTCACCTTTCCACTGGCACACCAGATAAAGCCAACATGAATGAAAAGCAGTTACATGCCTCTCAACTTTCCAGAAGTAGCATCTTTAAGCTGTTCTGCATCAGCCAGCTGTCACTTTCCAAGCAGAAGTATCAACCAGGTAGACAAGTTATCAAACAACAGTCCAGTCTGTGGTCAATTAAAAGGCAGACTGGAACACGACTACTGAAGCACCCTAAACTGTGTCTCATAGTTTTTGAGCAGGCACAGAGACTGAGCAGTGAGTGGGTCAGAAAGAAACAAGACGAAACAAAAAGTTTTCTATTATTCTTTCCCGTTACTGTGAGTGTAATGAGGCACTGGAACAGGCTGCCCAGGGAGGTAGCGGATGACTCAAACCTGGCAGTGTTCAAGGCCAGAGTGAAAGAGGTCTTGAGCAACATGTTCTAGTGCGAGGTGTCCCTGCGCATGGCAGGGAGGGCCAGGACTAGATGATTTTTAAGGCCCCTTACAACCCTTAACACTCTGATTCTACAATTAAAGCCAAAGGACCAAAAAAAGTCATCTCCTGCTACAGGTAACGTAGCTGGTACCACAGGAAGAAAACACGGTAACTAAAGTTGTCATTGTTCATTCAGCTAAAACAATTTACCTCCCCAGAGAGGGATGCTGTCAGTTATAGTGAAAATAGGCCAAAATGTATATAATACTGCTCATAACTCTGAAAAATCCCAAGAACAGCACTCCTTTTCATTCCCTTATTCCCATCCAGGTGGCTTCTCAACTTTGCTGTTTATCAAGTCATTGTTTTGCTGCAAGCTAAGCATCCATGGCCAGCTTCCCAAAAAATCTAAAATCCCGTTTTCTGTAAGAAAAATGTTTCCTTTAATCCAAAACAAATATAACCCTCCTCTCGCTAAGATGGTTCACCTTTCATGTCAAGCAAGACAAGAAACTGATTATCACTTTTTTGCACAGCTCTAGCAAAGCCTTGTATGAGAAGATCTTCATGCTGTGGACAGTATTAGCAGCTTACTCTGTGTTTTGGCTAACTGCACCATCTACTTAACTGAGCCAATTCAAAAAAACACTCATCTCTACAGACCCTGAAACTGGATATGCAATTCTTCTCAAGGTGCTGCCACTGGCTTGGGAGCTGTTGGCTTCCACTCTCTATAATCTCTACGTATTGCAAGTCATTCTATCTGCAAGACTGTATGTCCCTGAAACGGCACAAGATATTATTTGCATGCACTCTTTATCACAAAGGAAACAAAATCACAGAAATACAAATCGACCAGAATCAAAAGCCTATCTCAGGCTGGGTTGAGTTCTTTTCTTATTTTTTTAAAACACATGGGATCTTATGTCATAGTATCATATACATCATAATCACTCTTTTCAAAGATGTGTAGTAGTCTGTCTTAGGTTGAACAAGAAACCAGTCACAGGCAGTTCTGGAGGCTGTTTGGAGAGTCAGGGAGGCACTGTCCGCTAGCTAAAATTTTTGAGTTCTTATCCCAACCCGTAAGATTACAAACCTTCTTCAAAATGTATTCAAACACTTATTCCAGAGAAGCTAATATCCACAGCATAGAGTCATTACACTTATATTTTCAGTATGTCCTCTCAGATTGCACCCAAATCTTAGGAGCTCAGCATGGTTATTCAGGTGTTCAAAAGAGCCTACCCCAAGCTGCAACTAACTGATTTCCAAAAGGAGCTTGAATTACGCTGAATCTCTATGGAACTCTGTTACTCTGGAAGACATTCTTTTCACTGAGGCAGAGTTCTGATCTTAGTGCTTGTGAGGACAGTTCTTTCCATAAGCCCTGCAGCACCAAAGGACACACAAGACAGTTCTCATACTAGCAGTGAAAGACACATGCTAATTTAGTGCTACTTACATACAATCGTTTGAAGGTCTCATTTACACACTGATCTTTTGTATCATATTGTAACTTATGAGAAACTGTGCACCTAAGTCAAGTAAAGATGTGTCGACTCGTATCTGATGTGGCTGATACTCAGACACAAGACATGATTACTATTCTTGGGGGTTGTATCAGTCTAAATTATATGGTACAGAACTTCAAAGGTCAGAAGATTAGAGGTAATTAAAATCTACTTAGTCTTTAGACATGATTCAACTGAAATACTAACACTGTTATACTGAAAGACTATTTCATGAAACTTGTGAAAGTTGAGAATATATTGCCAGTTTACTACGAAATTGAAATTACCACGCACATATGATGTGGACTGTGGAAAACCAGTTACCTGTTGATTGTACTATCAGTGTAATTTATGTGCAGTAACAGTGGAAAAGCAGAATTAATATACTGGTAGATCAGTAAAATAAGTCTCAAATCACAAGAGGCTTTTACAGACAGCTGCAGAAACAGGGGAAGCTAGACTGAAACATTAACGTGCCAGAAAGTAAAGAATTATACAGCATTTAGCTAATTTCTTTATGTTGCAGAAAGTAATATTTTTTTGCATTTTGTATTGCCTACAAACTTAACAATGACATTTTAATTCATCACACTTACCCTTGGTGGCCCAATAATCATTCCTGTCCATCTGGTGAGTGTCATATCTTCATCATCTTCAAGGCCCCAGCTTACTGTACCATCACCTACTCCCTTTTGCCCTTCTTCAAGTTCTTCCAACAAGCGAAAATTACGAGGTACTTTAACTAGAGAAAAGGGAATCATGTAATTAATACTGTGCACATTAAGGAAAAAGTAAAGAACTTCATTGCTTTTATATGTTATACACTGGCAACTACTGAATATATTTTCCAAGTCTAACAAATATTGCCTGCACACATTTATTTAGCACTAAAATTGCTTTGAAGCAACTACCCACTTAACTGAAAGTTAATTACTACCACATAATACCAGTACAAGCCATAAAAGAGAAAATAGGAGACCTCTCTTTGGTTTGAGATGGCTTAATTCAGATTCTCTTTCCCAAGCACAATACTGGTTAGATCCAGTACCTTTCAAAATCAATTCACTGCCTGTCAAGATATTTTTTGTATGGCAAAAAATAACTAAAGAATGTAGAACACAGATTATCCTAATAAATGTAAACTGTAAGAGAAAGATGGAAATATTTTCACTTGGTTTTGTTTTTAAAAAAAAACAACAAAACACTTTAATATCTGAAAACAAATTGGAAATCAAGTCTTTTTTAATCTAGTGATTAATACTGCCACTTGCCAGAGGAGAGAAAAAAAAGTAAGCTCAGAAGCATTGAGGAGGAAAAAAAAAAAAGGAAGCACAGAAGCACTGATTAAGTTGTTAAAGAGAGATAAAGGCATATTCACAACAGAATATGAAGATTAACTGCCTTTAGAGAGCATCAACTAATACTCATTTACTAAACTATAATTACTGGATTTTTATTATTATACATGAAAACAGGCAGATATTGATAGATATTAGACTGGATGCTTAATGGCTTTACATCACAGAAGCTACAATGGTACTTCAGCAGTGGTGTAGGGAAGAAAGCTGATTAACACTTGTGTATGCAATCATGGTATGTTTTTATTTTCAAATAAAATACGCACAGTGATGTAGTAGCAATATTGTAATATCATACAACTTCAATTTTCTTGTAACTGCTTATAGTTATGTACTTTTTCTTATGGCTTCTTACATCTATAGTGTTTTCCATTATTTTTACCAGAGATCCTTTCTTGTACTGGAAGAACCCAGGTTCTCTATAAAACTGAAACTTAAGACTGAGTACACACGATGCTGTTAGCAAGTTTGAAAAAGACGGGGGTGAAAGAAAACTGTTTTTCATATCAGTTATTCAGTCACTGTGATTTCAGGTTTTACATTACCCTCGTCTGTATTCCAAGCAGTCTCTATGCAAAAATCAAAGACTTTTGGTATACAACATTATTATTTAGTCAATATGCCGATATATGGACCAGTATAGATACACGTACCTTTCAGTAACTATTCAAATAGCTTACCTTGCATAACTATAGCTTCTCTTAAATGGTGTTTGAAACTTTTTTTTTTTAGCAACACAGACTAGGGAGAGGCTTTAGAAATTGCAGAAGCTATTGTCTCCAAGTTCTCCAAATTCCCAGGGAAAAGCATTAAGAGTATAGTTTCAGGAGAGCACAAGGAAAATTAAGTCATTCATGTACGGCCTCACCTTCCTTCCTGCTTTGGTACTGCCACTCATCTGAGCCCATAATCAGCTACTTCAACTTGCTAACTGAGCAGAAAATTATACATTTTGGCTGGTCCTCTGACATCTTAACAATCCATCCCAGACAGCACATGTACTATTACCTGAAAGCACTAGCATAGTACATCAAGAAGCAGATCACTTCTCAGTACTTTGGCATAGATCCTTATAAAAAGGATTCATTGAAATTCATTTGCCCATTCCCCCATCCCAACCTGACTTGTGATTAACATTATGTCTGTACATTTCATATCTAATTCAGACTAGAGATGAGAACTGACAATTACACTTCTATTACGTTATAGAGCACGAAGTCCTCACTTTTGCCTCCAGATTCATGCATGCTCTAGAGTTGAGTCTGCCAGTAAAAGGTTAATTTAAAGGTTTTTTTGAAAAATGAAAAATAAAAAAATAAACCAGCATGATAAACTTCTACTTTGCATCACATGACTGAATAGATTCTGATTGGTATGTGGAGTCTCAAATAAAAAAAAAAACAACCTGACAACAACCTCCATCCCAAAACCCATGTACTTTAGCATCCAAACATTGCCTTAGACTTCTCCAGTGGCTTAAATCCACCCTTTCTCAGAATTCCTGCTCTGACTCAGAACTTCTGGTTTACAGTTTAGCTCTTTAAAAAGTACATAAAAGATGGTACTAAATAGGCTTTAAGTTTCTTTCTGACCACTTGCTATCTATCACCTTACATTACAGCTGAGATGACCCAACTGCTCATCGTCCAGAGATTCCATGCCTTCTCCCAGAAATCTGTTGCTCCTGCACTAACCAGGCCCCTCTATTAGCCAAATTGTCACACTAGTTTAGCAAAAAAACTGGTTTTCCTTCAGGCAAAAATCAAAACCAGCCAGCTAATCAACTGAATTGACTCAGGAAAAAAAGATCAACAAATGACAGAGCTGACTGCTGTGTCTCTCAGTGCTTTCCTTTGCAAAACTATGGGTGTAGGGATAAAGGAGCTTTTTGTGACAAAAAGCCACTGCACTGACTCAGCTGTATCGTAAAACGGTACTCAACACATAAAAATGTAGGAGATGACACTTTCTAGAAAATAACCCCTTATGATGAACTGACCTGTGTTCATCACATTTTTTCCATCACATTGCCTGTGCTCACCGGTTCCCCTAACTGCCCAAGGGGAACAGTGAAGGACTTGGAAAACCTCCAGAACATCTCCAGAAAACAATTTAGATCTGCTCTGAAAAGAGACAAAAACATCCAAGAGCAAATGCCAGGCTCCCCACACTAACATTCTTATCAGTGCTAGAACTAAGTAGCAAAACACTGTTCTGAAGTCAAAAATAAGAATAAAAACATCTAGTGTTAAAAAAACCCATAAAAACCACAAAAAACCCAACACCCATGCACACAAAACCCTGTCAACGACAACAAAACTTACCATCCTACTGAGAATTGAACTCACTAAAAACCTCCCAGAAAACAAGAATCTTAGTTCTCAACTAAAACTGGACCGAAGATACATTCAAAAAGGTTCTCTTTCAGAAAGCTACACAGTCCTACAATATTTGGGTTAGGGTCACCAGAAGTGACAGCATAAATTAAGATAAACTCACTATTGCATAGGACTTCTACATTTACGATACTTA
The DNA here is from genome assembly GCA_013400975.1 of Atrichornis clamosus. Lineage (NCBI taxonomy): Eukaryota > Metazoa > Chordata > Aves > Passeriformes > Menuridae > Atrichornis > Atrichornis clamosus. Next base: position 31,625 of record WBMZ01003334.1, read on the forward strand.
GTCCACTTTCACAAACATATTCTATTCCTTTGCAAGTTCATAGAAAATGTAATTTTGTTTTCTTTTTATGCAATTCTGCATTTCAGATTTAAACAACAACCTCTCCCACATTACTTCCAAAGAGATACCCTGATTTGTCAACTGGTAGCAGAGGAGCACAGCAACAAGTTTCGCATAACTGAATGATGAATATCTACTAGACTTTTTTGCAACACAGAAGTACCAGGTTACTCCTTCCTAGCTTGCAACAAACTCTTCCCCCAAGCCCCACTAAACTGATTCTATGTCCCTGGTGTATATGATTAATGTTTCATCATCAATACTTTAAACTGTAATTGAAGTCATTACTGAAAACCATTACTAACAGATTTCTGACAAATGACATGGAATACTTTAAATATTGACACAGTGGATTAAAAAACGCCCAAACCCCAAACAAAAAACAATCCTTTAATTGATAACTAGAGTCTTAGAAACTACCAGCAAAATTAATTGGAATTAAATACTAATTCTGTCCTGAGCATCCACTCATGCACTTGTGCCCACTATTGCACTCTACATACTTGCTTTGGTCATGATATAACCTCTATACAATACAAATTTATCTAGATCGAAGAAAAGAACACAGGTGCAAGACTTTGGTGACTTTCCAGTAAAAAACAACAGGAACATCTAGACAGAAGTCCAGGCAAGGATGCCCTGAGTCTTCTGGAAATTAAGTTTGCTCCTAGTATAAATATAAAGTAAAAAATTATTTTTCTTCTCACTATTTCACATATTCTGGAAAGCATAATTTAAACTGCATGTTAATGGTGCATACACAACTTGCAGTTTTGTCTCTAATCCAGACAATGCAATTCATGAAATATTTGCTAAAAACTTTGAAACATTCCTAACTGAATTTTAATAAGAATTGGTATTTCATTTACAGAATTTGGACAATGACACAACATCTTTCTGTTCTTGCGTGCAGCTCTTGAGCAGTACGAAATTACAGAAACCAGCACCATCCTTCAGCTGACTACCAGACCCCAGATGTTCTCCTCAGTTCCACCTGCTGACAGACCACTCACTAGCTTCAGACAAGCGCAGACAGGTTGGATTTGCTCTCTGTAACAGGCATTCCTCAGCTAAAGCCTTGCACTTGCAAGTGAAGGGGATTAAAGCAATAGATTTTTATCACTGGCAGAGTGACAGGAGTGGCAAGTCCCCTCAGCAGGCTGTGATTTATAGCTCGGTACAGCACTGCCTCCAGCACAGCTCTTTGCAAGGACAGACTAAGGTTCTCCACGTGAAAACACAGACGGGTTCATCCAGGTTAGAAAACAAAAAAAAGCAACACCCCCCTGCCCAGCCCTTCTTGACTTGATCTGCAAAGCTCACCTCACCGTGGATTTTACTGACAAATAACCTCCTGACACCCCTGCCCACAACTGTCACAGGAACTGTCAAGCCACTTCTACCAAATTTTCACTAACAGTTGAACTAAATATATTTCACTCAAACAAACAAAACATCACTCACGCTTACACATACCAATAGCTTTTCATTTAACAATTGAATCATTAAACTGGATTACAGAAATCTGTGAAATGATCAGTGAATTTAATATCTTAGACCAGTAAGAAGAGAATGGAAGAAGAATCAGTAAACAAAGACCTTAATTTAAGCATGAGGATCTACTTTCCCACATATGGAGCTACTTCAGACATTACATTCTAAATCACCAAATTAACACAAGGAAGAAACACTATCACAAAGGATGCATTACAAAAGAAGTTACAACTATGCTTTTATCCAGAATCTGCATAACCTGAAAAGAGTATCACATGAGAAACCAGAAAGGAATCTTCAGTGCCCATTAGTAAGACCAACAACTTTCACTAGAGTAATAAAGAATTGCCTTGATGGACCTATTCTTGCTAGTATGTTAAGACACAGTTCCACAGTTGGTAATGTCGTATCACTCTCTAGTACAGGGAGTTAATCAGCGTCAACAGACAACACAATCACACGTGTTAAATTTGACAGAGCACACTGGATATACTAAATCGCATTTTTAAACAATTCACATGGACACACTACCTCCAAATAGAGTTGGGAGTTCAAGCTCCCCACACATCAAATGATTCTTTGCCATGTAACAGGTAAGAGTGGGATAACCTACGCTCTGCTCTTCTCCCTGCAGTTTATAAAAGGGAACCACAGCTCTTAATTGTTCCTAGATTGGCTCAGAGCCTAAAGTGTGAGGTCTTCTGTTAGATCCAAAACTACTTTTTTACAGTAACTGTCTATTACAATATCCATAGCAACATTAGGTTTATCTTAAAATCTCCCTTGGCTCTTGGCTTTAATCACTCCTGAAAATTGCACTGGTACCAGAACTGCTTTACCATAGTTAAACCAACACTCTTCACAAAACAGCTCTAAAGACAAATCCTAATATGGACCCAAGAGCAAGTTATTTACCAGTAAATTACACGTTAACGCAGCTAGGATACCATCAGAGATGCCATTCTTTCTGACTGAGATAGCTATGTCAGGAAAAGTCTGTAGTATGAACGATTTTGAATATACGAGTTAGCTCTTGCCCACCGACTTCCAGCTAACAGAAATTGAAAAAGTATGTCTAGCTTGGTAACAAAGAGAAAAGCTCTCAAAACCCATTTATCAGCTTCAGGCTGGCAGGAAAGTAAGTATTTTTTAAGGACAGGAAGGGAGGAAGGATGTCAGTCTTGCAAATTTTAAGCCATAATACAATTTCTCCTGGGGCAGGGAAAAGAAAAAAATTACAAAGAGAAACAGAGAGAAAATAACTTGTTCCTTTCAGTCTCTGAACAATTCATCCTGCTCTGGACAAAATGAAGTCAAAAACTGAAATGCTGTACTAACAACAGCAACACTCCACACATCCACAGAAACATAAAACAACCAAAGCCTTAAACAGGCCCTGGAATGGGCAATACATTAAAAAAAAAAAAAAAAAAGGGCCAGGGCGTGTGAAATACTAACATATTCTATTCTGGCCACAGAGGATATTCCTCTGAAAAAAACTTGGTTTTTTTAAACTTGATTTGAATTCTTGTTTGCCATTACCCTGCTCACAACACATATTCTTTTCCCTAGTAAATATTCTGCAAATGCACACAAAATCCCCCTTAGTATCAGGAACCTACTAGCAAGAAGTATTACCAGGTGTACCGTAATGACACTGCAATTATCTGAGGTGGATCACAGCAACCAGGCTCCAAAAACCTGAAACATATCTAGTAACTTGCCCAGTTACTACAACACCAGAGGTGGACATGGGCCTTTTTGACTACAATAGAACTCCAGTGCCAGCATTAGTAGTGGAATGCAGCAATTCAATAGGGAACTTTGTTATTGTTGTTGCTCTTGTTTTAAGTCAAGTATGCTACTACACACACAGTAAAAGCATTTTTTCCAGTAATCAAGACAACAACATGATTCTTGTTCAAGGTAAACATACATTTCCAACTGCTTTTCAAGAAATTTTCAATATATTTCAAGTAAAATTCAAATTCATAATTCTTTATATCAGTCATATTCATAAAGTTGGATTTACTCTATGCTATTTTCCTCTACTTTCCTCCAGCAATTACGTCCCAATGAAATTTGAGCAACTGAATATTCTGCATTAATAGTTTTAAATGTAAGTTGGAAAAGTCCTATACTGTGTTAAGTGGTGAAACCAAGGTATTTAGCAGCAATACGTGGCCCATGCACATTGACCAGGATGGGGAATAAGGTACTAATCAAGTCTGCAACTGGCAAAGCTGTAAACAACACCAGTTTAGGTTAGTCTTCATGATTCCGGAGATCTAACTATGATTGCCTATGGGACTTTTCCAGGAATAGAAGTTCAACAAGAAAAACAAATGTGACATAATCACATAGAAATTCATTTCCATGTAAAAAGAAATTATTCATTCCAAAAAGAAAGCAACAAACAAGACAACTAACTTGAAGAATTAATAAGAAAAGAGCTAAGTCTTCAAAGCTCAAGTAAACAGATGTGTCTCAACGAACACTACAGAGCAAATGGCCTTTTATTCAACATGTTCAGTGCTCACTGTAATTCAGAGCCAGTTTTGCTACAATAGCAAACAGGTATGAACTGGTAAGAACTGAATGGGTGATTACACTTTGCAGGACTAAGACTACATATATATATGTGTGTATATATATATGTGTGTGTGTGTGTATATATATATATATAAAAAGCATACATATGTAGGAGCGCTGTAAGTGGTTAACTTATTTTTCCTTTTATAATATTTGAAATTAAATAAATTGAAAGCACACAGCTTGGAAGACTTCAAGAAAGGTGCAATTCTAGGAACTACATTGAAGTTAAAGTATGCATTTCATCAGGTTTTGGGTTTTGTTTTTTTCATGGGAAGAGATGTCACTTGCTGAGAAACATTTCACAGCAGGAGCCAATAAAGACTCACAGCAGTGTGAAAGCTATAAACCTTCATCTTAAAACTAATTTTTGGTTAAAGCTAACTGAAGTAATATTTGTTTTCAGAGTAACACTGGTGATAATTTCTAGTTCTTTCACCTAAGTGAAATGTTACATTTGTTAGTATCTTAACACACACAGTCCAGAACTAACGTTAGGCTGCATGAGAATAACTTTCGTAGGAATTTCCTGTATATTTGAGTCTAACCACAGCCATAAACATTCTATATATGGCTTATATTAAGAAGGCAGCTAATGAGAAATTATGTAAATAGAGAAGAAGCCTCAGTCATTTCCTGCAACACAGCATTCACATTTTGATGGGAGGGAGAAAGGGCTGGACAGGTGTAGAGGTATTTATTTCTTTATGGTAGGGTATTAAAAAAAGAAAGCAAACAGCAAAGACAGAACACAGATTTACAGAAGCAGGTTTTTTTCACTTGGCATTTCATTTCATAAGCATATTCTTAACATTAAAACACTATCAATTATCCACTAGTGATAATAATTGAAAATTATAAATACTAAACAGAACAATATTTTCAGTAGTAGCTTTAGTTGCACTGGGGTGGGAAGGAAAGAAATTAATTTCTAGAGATCTATTCATTAATAGCTGAATTGTCATAAACATATACCTGCTTTACAAACACGTTACAATGGATTAAACTACAAATCTTGATGCTGGAGTAAGAGATCTCAGCATATCAAAACTGCAAAAGCAACATCAATTTATTCAATATGTTTCAGTTCTTGTTGGTTTCCCACTGAGAATGACGAGACCTCAAAATGGACTTCTCCAGCAGAGCGAGCATTCCAAATATGTAACTTCTTAGGAAAAAGTCTGTGCAATTTTAGGTTTTATTAATTATGTTTTTAAGTGCAAGAAATTAGTAGCAAAACAAATACCTACATTTACAACGCATCTTGACCTAAGTCCTCCATTCTTTTATCTTGCCTCCTGAGTAACCAAGCAGTAAGTGAGCTAACTTCTTCTAGTAACTTTGAGTTCTACCAATGCTGTTCCACAATTCAGCAGATTATTTACTAAAGGCAGCCTTGTGGACAGGACTCTTCATGTGATGGTCAAAGTTTCCCAGGAAAACATATCATATCTGTTTGGTTTTTATTCACTTCTAAACATGCGACTCCTCTCTCCCCTCCTTCCCTGCGCCCCACTGTCACACCTTTCCCCTTGCTCACCTTACTCAGAAAAGCAGCAGATGGAGATGCAGCTACCATTAACTACCTGATTCATCACAGCTGCTCCACCGTCAGACCAGCACCCATGGAGGAGCCAATCTCTCAAAAATTCCATCAAGTTTTTCCCATTCTGCACCACCTGTCCTTACCAAGGTTCATGTCTCACTGAAAATCTCCATTCCCCAACTCTTGCAGTCTGACTTCCAAACACCCTCTTCGTTCTCTTGATTTTTTATGTAACAACAATACCCTATGTGTCCTGAAGTTGTAAAAGGTACAACAGTAAGAGTCTTCATATGCACATCAGCAAACAGAATCACAGAGTAGTCAAGACTGGATATGTGCACACAGAGAACATGATCCAGATCTGACAGCAACTCCAGCTGAACTCAGCTTTGTCAGCAACGATGAAATAACATCACTCTATCTTTACAATTTCATGCAAACACGATCATCCTGAGTATTGCTGCTGGCATGGAATGACTAATGCTGCTCATAAAAATCACACTAATGAAGAAGCTTGCTCCACTACAGATGCAAATGCTGTTAGACTACAAAACAGTGAGGGCATAAGCAAGCTCTTAGCAAAAACAAAGGGGAAAAAAAAACACAAAACAAACCAACCTTCAGAAGTTCCCACACAACATGTTTTAAGTAAGTAAAATACCTCATCCAAAAAAACTTGTCTAAAAAGTTACCACCAACAGAAAACTACAGTGTAAAACCCACTTACCTGGACTGCACTCCCCGAAGAAAACTGGTGCAAACTGTTTAAAAGTAATTTTACAAATTTGCACAAATATTAGTGGCATTCATTTATCAGTCTATATTATATTTAAGTGCAATTTTTTTGTTATAAATAAGACCACTGCTAACTCAGACACTGTATGTCCAATGGGGCCTCACTCTAAGAAAAACCATCCAGGTATTAAACAGTTAAGTCACTGAATAACTCATCAATTGACATCCGGGCTGTTTTGGTCAAGGGTGGAAATGCACCAGCTGACTACAGTTTAAAAGTTAACTCTTTATAGGTAACCACTGAGTGAAACACAGGTGAGATGTTAAATGGTTCGACAACCTTCCTGTAAGTTTTAGTATATGAAATTATGGATTATGAAAAGTGACACATTGTGATGCTTAGCAAATGGAGAAATATTTTTTCAATTTTGTACAAAACAATGTAAGGCAGGAAGTCAGTAAACAGGATTTTAAAAAGATATCTGTCACTTCAAAAACCACCAGCAATACTAACTTTAATAGTCTAAGGAATCAAGATCTTACCAGGCAAAGAAATCTTTCCAGTTTCTACCCTCAGAAGCTAAAACTTAACCTCCAAACTTGTTTAGTACAAATTACATTACAAATTACTATTAAAAGCACAAAGGTATGAAATGGAAAAAAAAAAACCAAAAAAACACTAAAGGAAAGGTAAAAGGGCAAAAAGGCTCAATTTTTGAAAGTTTCGTATTAAACCTGGCATTGTGTTGGCAGAGAGGAAAAATATTTAAAACATATACTTTTTAGGTTACCCTTTGAAGTACAATTACATAGAAACTTTTTTTTTTCCAGATAAAGGGACAGGAGGAATGGGAGCCTAGAGGAACCCAGCAGGGCCCAGTACCTCGTCATGAAATGTCTTTCCCAGGGTCTGCTTTAATAGTTAAGAATACAATGTGTGACCCAGATAACATGAGTAGCATCAAGGATTTAGTTTAGCAAAGCTGTAAAGCTGTCTAAAACGGGTTACAAGTCATTGATTAGCAAACAGTTGTTCTAAGACTTGCATGAAGGTCCTTTCCAACATGACTCAGCACCTACTCACACTCTAAAACATAAAGATTCTTAATCTATGTAAAACAAATAATGTGATCCATTTATTCTTTCAGTTATACACGTAAGCATACACTTACAGATATAATCAGCAAATGTAACAATCACCATATACTCAGTAAAAAGCACTGCCACTAAATCATTTTCCTACATTATTTTTGTGAGTTGCATTTTAGCCTACTATTTTCTATATGCCGTGGTACTCAGAAGTTCAAATTATTTAATATTTACATGATCACACAGTCTATCTCAGTGAGAAGTAAGGAAATTTAAAATTCCTTCCCTGGGAAAGTTCTAAGTTAGGAAAATGTCCAGTTTTATTCATATAAGACTACATTGGTATCCTGAATAAAGGACACTACTTTTACATGTATTGGGCAAAATGTTTTTGATTTACTCTAACAAATTGCAAACACACTTAACTGTCCAATTTGTGAACAGTGATGAATGCAATGAAAGGAGGTGATTTTTTTCATGCTGTTTAAACATGTCTAATGCAAGAATTTTTTAAAAGGGCATTCTGAGTCTATCCAGATGTTTGACACAATTTTTCTGACAATTTTTTAAACCTAGTTGAAGCATTTCATCCTTCTGAAATAAAGACTTTAGAACGCCGAAATTCTAAGTGTTGAAGATTCCACTCATTCCAAAATGCTAACTAGAAATAGAGTCACAGATGTAAATCATCATGGATTTTTGAAAAGGCTGTAAACCAGAAGCTCATGTTATTCAGAACCAATCTGACAGATTCACAGTCATAAGTTTCTGAACCGACTTAATTCAAAATATTGTTTGAAAGATATCCCATTAGTGTATTCCAAATGACAAATACAAAGAAAAACATTATCTGGGCAGGATAACATACAGCAAAATCCTTCCAAAAACTTAAATCAAGACTACTTCAAACACTTTCTTCATAGCACTTTCTTGTCTTTCCATGATCCATGCTAAGGTTTCCACAGGATAAATGAGACAACAAAGCAACAAAACCTAACAGGAGTAGCTGAAGCTGATGTATTTTACATTAAGTTTCAGTCAGGATGAAGTACAAGCTATAGTGTAGATAAAATGAGGTAACAGTTGCAGATAATACTAAAAGATAATAGATAAAAGATTTAATACTGTAGATAAAAAGGGTAGGGGGAGAGAAAGGACAGCTCTAACAACAAAACAAGGCTGATCAGTTTCACAGCATGTATTTAACACTGCCCTTGGAAAAATCTTCCATAAGGCAAAACACAAACACTAACAAATATGTATATAATTCAATTCCAATTACTGATAAGACTTGGAAATCTAACGCTTACATGAGAAGCCTTCTCATGCATGCTTAGACTTATAGTACAGACCATCTGCCTCCAAATGCTGAAAGGCATATCTTCCTGAAACTCTGTATTGTACCTTTATCCGGACTAAAATTTTCCAGGATTGTACAGAATAGTTTAGATAATGGGCTTCAATACTATGTCTGATAACATCCTTGAATTTCAAACAAACTCTTAAACAAATAGAAGATTACAAAGTAGGCCATGTCTTTATTGCAGAAGTAAGGTGCTTTGCCTGTGAGCACACTCTTACACAGCCATTGTGGCAGAAAGACATAAGTGGGTTTGTATTTAAAGACAGAGTAATAAAACACCAGGAACAAAAAAATTATACAGGCAAAGCTCTGAGAAGAAACAGAGTATCTTGCCTATATATGCCCCAAAGTTGGAAAGAACTGGTGGTCTATATATAGTTTAAAAGTCACTTGTAATCTAGACTTTTCTCAACCCAGCTGAAGCACATCGAAATTATCTGTGGCTTGCCAAGATGTTTTTAAGCAGGCAGAACAATCACAGTTGCAATTCCTTATGCACAGGACAGAACAGAAAAATGCTCCACACAGTGTGCTTGTTGCCTCACAGAATACAGTATTTTACTTCTTTTGTTTTGTTTGATTACTTGCAGCTTCAAGAAGTCTATGCTTACAGAGCTAACACTGTAAATCCACAGAGCAAACTTCGAGGACTGTAAAATTCTAAAAAGCTCTTAAACTGACTTCTTGGACCGGTTCTGGATAAATGAACAATGTGGTGGAGGCATAAAAGAGAAAAGGGGAGGGAGTAATACAGCCTTGAAGGTAAAACATAGTAGATAGAAAATAGACAACTATTTCCTCCCTAAGGAAAAAAAAAGAGGAAGGAAACAAACATTCAACAGGTCAGAGAAAAAGAGAAGCCTCCATGCGCAGTTTACCACAAAAGTTTATTAGATACAAAGTTTAAATTATACATCTCCTACACGGAAAAAATAGTCTTTAAAACTTTGCTTCTATATCCCACTTAGGAAGACATCCCTTTATTATTCCACTGAATGGCTTTTAATACTTAGGTGTCTCCACACAAGCTATGGTGTTTCATCAATCTATATCCTAGTAAGCACAGAACAGACAGACATCAGTTCGATGTGGAATGAGGAAGAGTTTCAAAGCAAAAGAACTCCAAAACCTTCTCACATTATGCAATATTTTTCAATGGAGGATTTTAAGAATGAGGGAAAAAAAAAAGCTTTCACAACAAAACCAGCAACAACAACAAAACCACCAATCATTAGGAATGACACACTCAGTTCTTGCTTCACAGTTCAATGAGTTTAGACTGCACTCAGGACCACTTCTAGCCCTTCGTTTTTGATACCAGCTTCCTTACTGCTGTAATCATGCACACTTACAATTGCTTCCACCACCATCAAATGTTAGCAAATAGAAGTAAAAAACAAATTTAAGAAAATAAGGCACTGACATTATGCATTGTGCCATTTCTACTCACAGAATCAATCATCTATCAATTCAAAGGGAGAAACATTTTTGCACAGGCACCTTAAATTACACAAAGAAACCCTTTCATCCTTATAGAGTAGAATAACTGCAAATGAGAAGTAGGAATTTTACAGAGAAAAGTACTTCACAGGGATCTAGCCATGCACATTCAAAGACACTAGGCACACTTACAAAAAAGATTGATCATGACTACATACTAGAAGTAAATCAGGAACCTCACACAGACTACTGGGTGTAGATCAGTCGACTCTTCTTCCCCGAGAACATGGCTTCAGCAAACCCAGGGGAATTTTCATTAATTCAGCCCTATTCACCGCCCCCCAAGCTACTGAAGCTCTCGGTTGAAGAGGAAGGAGACAAAAGCTTCAGCAGCCCATAGTTACAGCACAGTATTTGACACTGCTGCCTTAATTCTCATCTTTTCACACAAGTTCTAACCACTTAGTGATCTCATCACTGCCTTTAGGAAACATTCACATTTTAGATATATAAATATATGTATAGCCTTACACATAAGGTAATATTAAGTGAAATCCAAATTATGGAAATGAAGAAATTGACTCCTGAATTAACGCCTTTTAATGATGTTTTTGATCTGCTTCTTTTTCTTGAGATACACAAGAAATGTTTAAATTGTGAGCTTTAGTGAATTATTTCTTTTAACTTGAAACTATGTTCATTTACATCTTCTGCTTTGTATTCTCAAAGAGGTTAACAAAATTAATCTCCAGCTAAGCAATACAAAACTGGCTGATTTTATCAACAATAGCTGTTCCCTTCTCTAAGATCTCCCAGAACTCTGCCAATACCCACAGAAACAACTTAGATCCAGCTTCAAGCAGGAGTTGCAGTATCAGAAGATCAGTCAAATTGCAGCTTACAAATGTCCATTCCTAGCACATGCAGTATCTGCATGTATAATTACTTATTTTAAGTGATTTTAGAAAGCAGGTAAGATACTTATTCAACAACAATATAACACTGACATATACAGTTTCTTTAGCACACATTAAAGAACAGCTATCTTCAAAATAAATTATCTGCTGCTAAAGGCACATCATTTTTTTCATGATTGTTCAAAGAATTAGTGAGCCCAGGAGAGGACTTTATGGCATAAAAGTAAGACAGTTGACCTTAGAAAGCTGTTGACCTCCTTGGAGCTAGAATTTCATTCCTGGACTTCATGTAATCAAAACTCTTTTTTTTTTTTTTTTTTAAATAAATAAGGATGAAGATGAACTTCATAGTGAGAGCACATTAAAGTCCCAGAGCTAGGTAGATTTAAATCTTAACTCTATAACAAAGGTAAGCCTATAGTTAATCATTCCCCTCCCTCCTCCACAAATGATTATAAGCTTCCTGGTAAGAGCAGTTCTAGGTGAAGTCCTAAAAATCTGGATTTTTGCATACTATATGGAAAGAACAAAACAAACACCCCTCATACACACCTCCCCCCATGCATATAGCAATAAAAAGTCACAGCATTTTCTCCACAAGAATAAGTATGTTGTTTTAGAAGCCCTGACTAATTTTCCCAGCAGTTTTGTTGATGATTCAGTCTGCTTGCTTCATTTTACTACAACAACTTAGTTTAATTTAATTTTGTGAACAATGCATACATGCAGTACTAGTGCTTTACATTGTTTGGAGCAGTCACATGTATAAGGAGTTTCCTACATCTCCCATTTCTTATGAACTTTAAGTATGGCTGTATTTCTGAGTCAAAAACAATCCCCTTGAGTATGTGTATATAGGAGAAATTAAAATAACTCTTGTAAGGCTGCAAATAGCATTTACAGCAGTAAAACTATGAAAGTTCCATCCAAAAGTATTAATTTTTATAAGAGTTGAAGTAGGAAGAATATAGCTTTTTTCACTACACAAATTTTTAGTAACTGATACTCTACACTAGTCAGACTGTGATGCCAAATGCCAGTACTCAATACACAGGACCTAAACCAACTTTGCTTCCTGGTGTATTACAGGAAATCTCAGGCCAAAGCCTAGACATAAGCTGAAGTCTTTCAGTGTTGCTCCATTAAAAAATCCTTTTAAACTTAAGACACCAGAAAAAAGGTTAAAAAAATTAACAAAAAAAAGCAGTCATTCATAGATGAGCAAATACTTAAGTTTCTCTAATTTATCCAGTCTAGCTCAGTTTATCATAGGCAGTATCTATCTTTTTAGATGGCTCTTCCACATAGTTGCAAAAGCTACTCCATGGCCCAGTTTGTTGCAACCTTACCAAATTCCACTCTGGAAATCCTACATCCCCAAACTTATTACCCAGTGGAGAGGACTCTCCCTAAAAAAAAAATAAAAACTTTAAAAAAAATCTGCCCAAGCTGTCCTCACAGAATCAATAGTAAGGTACCAAGACCAGTTGAAATACACAGACATTTCTTCTGTTTTGTTATAGTCCCAAACCCTCAATGAATCAGTGGATTGGCAGCAGAAATGAAGTAGTAGCCAACATTCACCCTAGACGGAGGTTAATTCATTCCTCTGTCCTGAGGTCCATCAATCCCACTTTTAAAGCCTCAGGGGTGAGAAAAGAGGAAATGAGGCCCTGAAGACATCAGGTTTTAGCACTGGGGGAAAGGTCTTTTTGTATTTCAAGCCTCTCATGAAATGAAACTGAGATGATATAATTGTGCTTCTTAAACTTCTACTTGAAGCAGTATTCTCGTCCCTTTCTTTGCCGCCACCTTTCACAATGTTCTGCCACACCAACGCTCCACACGTGGTATGCTGGTTACTGAAATGGGCTTCCTGGGACGATCTGCAGGTCTTTGCCCTTACATTTGCCTATGAGAGAGACCTTTTAGCTCCAGTGGATGTCTAAAGGAAGAGAGCGAGATGCTCCACTCTTCCCACTCTGCTGCAGTGACCACCAGAGTGAAGTACCTTTGCCCCAAAATACAACACAGGCCTGAGCTCTTTTCTCCCGCATAAAGATGGAAAAGAGACAATCCTTTATTTTAGATATCGATATACCACGGCTTCTATAGCCACCCAATGGTACACTGGGACAAACCTTTGGTATAAATCTTTCTTTCCTCCAGCAATTTTACCAGGCTAACATCTCCTCCATTCCCATGCTCACAGGCATCTATCCATCCATTCCTGCCTCTCGGCAGGTCAAGTCTTCCCTCCCCCGGCACCTCTCGACGTTCCCTACGGAACCGGGAGTCCTGTCTCCCTTCACTCACTCCAGGCCGGGCTCTCACAAGGATATCGCTGCGCTACGGACGGAAGGGATCGGGCCCGGGGCATAAGTGAATTAGGAGGAATTTCTTCACATTAGACATTGGAAGGGGCTTCCCCGGAAGGTGGTGGAGTCACCGTCCCTGAAGGTGCTTCAGGAAAGACTGGACGTGGCACTTAGTGCTGGGTTCTAGTTGAGAAGGTGGTGTTCGGTCATAGGTTGGACTCGATGATCTCAGGGCTCTTTTCCAACCTAAGTGAACCTGGGATTCTGTGACAACCTGTCCCGGCCCCCCTGCAGCTTCCCCTTTCCCCCTGTCAGAAGACAACTCCTCCCCACTCCGGTCTCTCCCGTCGGAGGCAGCTTGCCCCCCCGCCATCCCGGAGAAAGGAGACCCGCCCCGGGCCCTTGCCGGGGCGCCTCCCAAGCACGAGCCCAGCGCGCCGCTCTCCCGGGCCCACCGAGCCCCCCTCTCACAGACCTGTGGATCCGGCCATCTTGTCCGAGCCCCCCCCAACACCGGTCCGGGCCCGCACGCCACGCGCGTCACTTCCTCTTAGAGAGGCTACGTCACTTCCCGCCAGGACGGACGAGCCGCATCCCCGGCGCGCGGGAGCGCGCGCGGGAAGGGCGGAGCGAGGTGCCGGTAGCCGGAGCGCGCCCCCGCGCCGGGAGCCGTCCTGGCCCTCTTCCCCCTGGGAGCCCTCAGCCGGCCGGCCAGCCAGCTTCCCAGCATTGCTCTCCCCTTTGTAACCCTCCCTCCAGCCCCTGTCCGTAAGTGTCTGTCTCCAGTCATCTATTACACCTGTAAAACTCCCGTGGCTGCATCCCCACCCAGCCGCCCACACTCCTTCCCGTCAGCCCACACCCCCATCTCCAGTAATAAGGAAGTCAGCACACAGTGGAGAAGCTTCACTTGCAATTTTTGGGTTTTTAGCTTGGTTCCTAACAAGGTACTTAAGATTTAGAAGGGTCTCTGGAGCCAAAACAAAGATTTTAAAAGCGCCAGAGGCAAAAAAGGAAAGAATACAGACAAAAATTTAAAAGTCACAGAAACTCAGAATGATGTGACAGTTTCAAAGGCAGAAATTAGACATTCAGTACCATAAGAACTGGTAGAAAATAAATTCCAAGACTGTCCAGCCATGAAGCCAAATGTTTCTTTACCTATAGAAGTCAACTATGAGAAAAACTTCTGACCCTCAACCTGGGAGCCAACACCAAGCTCTGCTGAAGGTGGCTGCTGCACCTTGTGCATCCTACCCAGGAACCACCACCTTCACAGTGCTTGGGTCCCATAGGCAGGTGGAAAAAGGCAGCTCCCCTTGCAGAATATTGGTGAAGGGCAGCAGGTTCATAACGCATACAAGAGGGTCCTGTCGGCTTTCACATGAATGTGAGGGGAAGGCTCACAAAAGCAACCTGCAGGCAAACGCACCTGAAAGGGCACACATCCCAAAATCTGTGCCAAGGTCACCAGAGGGGTCACTGCGGTCAGGGATTCACAGGAGAACCTGCAGCCGAAGCACAGGGCTGCTGCAGGCAGCAGTCTCTCACAAAAGAGACTGTCCTACACACACCTCACTAACCAGTGACATCACCCACATGCTGTTCTCGACGTCCTATTTTATAAACACATTCAGTTTTTCTTCTACAGCTTACAGAGTCTTAAACTCATTCACAGATTCTTCTGGTAGAGATCAGAAAAAGAAAGGATGCAAAATGCTTTCCTTCCAGCTAGCCTGAAACCTCTTTACCAACGAGGACTCACAGAATATGCTGAGTTGGAAGGGACCGACAAGGATCATTGAGTCCAGCTCCTGGCCCTGCACAGCACCATCCCCTCCCTCACAGGTACAATGTGCCTCCCTTCAAGTATCCTTTGTTGATTTTAGCTCAACAGTTTTTGCTATCTGTGCCTACAAAAAAATGAATCTACAATAGTTTTTAGTTCATTGATTTCTGTATCCTTTTATCACGTTACTAGTTTTGACCAGATTTTTGTAACAGGAATAAGCAGGAGTTTCAATATTTACACCAAAAGGTTTAGAAGTCAGCTTTTCCAGTACAGTAAAACAGTTCCTTAAGCTGCATTTCAATCATCTGTGGAGCTTCCTGTTGTCACAACAAGCTGATTGTAGGGATTTTTTTGGGTAGCCTATATAAATATTTTAGTGGAAACAGTATGAAAACTGAAAAAAAAGCCAGAATATTTTTAAAAATTCTCTCCTATTATAACAGCACTGTAGAAAATACTGTGGCCTGGGAAAAAAAATAAAGTTTCCATGAGTTATCCATCTCGTATTCTTTGGGATCAGGAGCAGATGCAAAAAGGTTATTGGGAGACCACTACACAAGCCTTGTCTGCTGTGGCTATCCTGAATGTAGCCACGCTGTGCTCCTGGTTGCATTAAGATAAAACCTGCCGAACTCCAAGATCAGAAAAAAAGAACAACGGCCACCCGAAGCTTGTGCCCTTATTTTTTCAAGATTAAAACTTCTTTTTTTGGTGATTCCATGCTAACAACGAACAGCACACCTGCATGTCTTCTGAGACACGACAGAAACACAGCCATAGGCTCACCAAACCAAAGCCCACTTGTATTCTGTTAGTCCCTGAAAGAGCACACCAGACTCCACAGTCCATCTTTGTCCAGACCCACCCACTAGATGTAGCACCCACCTTATGATTAGCAGCAACCAACTACTGCAATACTAATTGCAACAACAAGAAATAAAACAGGGGTTTAAAATGGAAAAAAGTAGTAAGATCACTGGCCTAGGTGAGGAACCCTGTGCTTAAAGACTCTAAAAGCTATTTCATTCAGTTTTCCGATATTGGGCAAAGTTTACTGGGAAAAAATGCCATTTTTTTCAACACTGAGTTTGAGAGGAAAAATACCTGACAGCTGGAAGCTGAACATATTTAAAGGTGTAACATCCTTTCCTTTCAAACTCCTTTAGAGTGTTGGGGTTGTTCACCCTGGAGAAAAGAAGGCTCCAGTGAAAGCAGCCTTCCAGTACCTAAAGAGGACCTAAAAGAAAGCTAGAGAGTGACTTTTCACAAGGGCTTGTAGTGATAGGACAAACAGAAATGGCCTTAAAGTGAGAGAGGGTAGTTTTAAATTAGATATAAAGAAGAAATTCTTTACTGTGACGGTCATGGGGCACTAAACAGGCTGCCCAGCGAAGCTGCAGATGACCCACCCTTGTCAGTGTTCAAGGCCAGCTTGGATAGGGCTCTGAGCAACGTGGCCAAGCAGAAGGTGCCCCTGCCCATGGCAAAAGAGCTGAAACTAGATGATTTTTAAGGTCCTTTCCAACACAAACCATTCTATGGTTGTAGGATTCTAAGTGCTTACACAGGGTAGTGAACTCACCTTTCACTCTCATCAAAGAGAAAAGGGTTCAAAATACAACTTCTGCTTACAACATGATCAAACTAGGGTAATGGTAATCACTACAGAAAAAAACTTCCATAAGCTTTATTGTCAAATATCACACATCACCCATTACAAGAAAAATTAGAACTGCAGTGTGGTCATCTCAGAAAACAAATGTACTACAATCATGTTGTGAAATAACTTTATTTAAAAGAAGTATTTCATAGAGCTGAGATTTTTGAGTGCAGATTCTACAGATGGCCCTCATGTTGTAAATCACTGTCTCCAGAGTTTCCAGATGATGGTCCTCAAGCTCCATTTCACCCTGGAAAGATTTTCTAAGTAATATTTGGAACAATGTACTGAGAAAAGACAACTAAGGAATACTTATTTCCTATTTGCAGACTAAAACAAACAAAGGCATAGGATAAGACTATCTTCCAGCAAGTTTATTACAAACAACTTATTTTTCACAGCATGAGTAACAGATTTAAGCATGAAACAGAGGACTGTAATGTAAAGTATAAGTGGCAATAAGAGTAATAATAAAAATCAAATAAACATAAATTCCCTCATGATTCTTTATACAGAGTATCTCTATGCAACTTCTGACTCAGAAAGCACAGACAGACCCAGAGCAGTCATTCCTTTGACATGGTGCTCTGGAAACTACTTACCCATCATCAACTAGTATCCTCCCACAGACAGTTGTTTTGGGGGCTAGGACCTTCATGTCTCTCAATCCACTAAATTCTTCACAAGATAGTTTACCTAAAAAATAAAGACATAAAACACCACATGGGATGAGAAAAAAACCTCCTACTTCTCTTCATATCACAAGCCCTAATAGACAGAAATGCCCCAATGTAGGAAGCTGGGCATAAACATAATGAACAGTCATTAGTCCTGAGAGCTTTCAGTGAGAAGCCACAGCTCTGCGAGTGAGTGTAGACTGCACCTGTTCAGAGCCCCACCAAATTCTGTCATTTCTTCGGTGCACAACTTGCATTTGATCAGCCAGGAAGAGCAACGTACCTCATCCTCTTTAAAAGCACAGAAAGTGTTAGGCATTAAGCAGCAACAGAAACACAGAAAACATAGGAGCAATAATAATCACACATAAAATTACTGCAGAGTCTTATTCCAAACAAATGGGTATTTAAATAATTACCTGAGCCCAGAGAGGATTTATGGAGAGACCATAACACTTTTCTCTTCAATAGGCTTCATTTTATGAGGCATCGAGCAGTACAATTCCTCTTTTCTCTCCAGTACTTGAAAAATACAAGAGAAATAAGCAAATTCAATTTCTGTCTCATCCACCCAGAAGTTAATTTCTTTCTTGTCATGTCACAGGAAGATCTCCAAGCTCCATTACTTTCTTCGCAGGTGCTACTTGTACATCCTTGCAGCAGGGTATCTCTTCCTCCCTTAACATGGAACCTAATTAATAACTTTGGTTTCCCATTTCTACTTGTTTTAATATGTGTACTCCCAAGATCCTGACTGCACAAATTCACTGTACTTATAGGAAGCATGTTCTGCTCATTTCTTCATGCTGTCTCAACCTGGAAGTACAAGTAGTTAAATACCTGAATGCGCAAGTAAGAAAATAAATCAGAATTTTTTAAAAAAACAAACAAAACAAAAAACACAACCAAAAAAACCACACAACCAAGAAAAACCTCATGAAAACTTAAAATGTGCAGGCATAGATTTACAGAGAAAATTCCCATGGTATTTCAGAAATGTGAAAATTCAGAAGCAAAGGGCACAATCCTCCTACCAGGTGCAAAAGAGCTATAAAATATTCTAGCCCACCCTTTCTAATAAACAGCCTACACAACCAAAATAGAGCAGAAACAATGAGTCTTACAGCATGAATACAAAACTTTGTTCACTATACACTAAACTAATAGTATCACTAAAATAATAGTATACACTAATAATAGTATACACTAAAATAATAGTATCAAATTCAAAGGTAACTAATGAATGAAATAATTACATAAAGATTTAATGATGAAAAAATTTCTCATTTACTTTTCTCAATTTTTTCACATCGTTTATTATTGCATTAAAATGTCAGTAAGTTATTTCATGCAAAGATTATATTTTTTGCTTCCTTTATGCAAAAGAACATACGATTTGAAATGAAAAAATGAAATATTTCAATCAATATGCTTTTTTTTAATTTACAGTTCTTTCATGTTTGTTTACACCATTATACAAAAAAAATTAAGCGTAAATAGGAAAATAATTTTAAATGCCGCCGTCTAGTTTATAATGAAACCAATACTGAAAACACTGGAGAATGCGGGCATCGATCCCGCTACCTCTCGCATGCTAAGCGAGCGCTCTACCATTTGAGCTAATTCCCCATCTGAAAAAAAAAACTTCGCAACTTGGAGATGCACACTCCAAATGTACGAAAAACTACAACGTAACTACATTTGATCATAAATTCATTGTTTCTTGCTGAGTCATTCTTTCCACTCGCCGACAACTGACTGCAGCTCACATGTGGCTGGAGTCATGGGACGCTTCTTTCAGCATGTGAATAATCTTATTCATCCTTTTATACTAGGAGTCTCTGTTATTTTGCTCTTTTCATACAAGCAGGTCTCCAAAAATGGAGCTACTTAAAAGAAACCAAATGTGTGCTTTTAGAAAGAAAAAAACCACCGACTTTTTGAAAAATGAGCACACTCGTGCTCACGTGACTCGACACACAGCATAAAGCCTACCTCGCAGGCAGGGAATACGTACGGCCCCCGCTAAAACTGCGGCCACAGCCGCCCGGAGCCCAGCCCCCGGTAAAGCTGCACCCACAGCTCCTCGGAGCCCGGCTCTCCCCAAAAAGCAACCACAGGGAGCAGCGATGGCGCGGTCACAGAGGCCGCTCCTCGCCGCCGCTGCTGCTCCGCGCTCGCCCCCGGCGCTGCGGTCACGACCCCTGCAGCTGTGTTCCCTCACCGACCCGCCCCAGGGCCTCGGATCCTCGCGTTTGCTTCCCTGCTTCCGCTAGAGAGCCCTCTCTCCTTCCACGAACCCTTTCCCTTCGCGTTCCAGAATCCCCCACCACCTGATCCATTCTCTTCCATCCCCTCCTTCCCCCAGCCTCCTTGCTTCTGCTTCACAGCATCACAGAATCACTTAGGTTGGAAAAGACCTCAGATATCATTGAGTCCAACTGAACACCACCACGTCAATTAGACGATGGCACTAAGTGGTATGTCCGGTCTTTCCTTAAACTCTTCCAGGGACGGGTGACTCCACTGCCTCCCCGGGCAGTCCGTTCTAATGTCTAATCACACTTTGCGAAGAAATTCCTCCTGATATCCAACCTAAACCTTCCCTGGCGCAGCTTAAGACTATGTCGTCTCATCCTGTCATGTTACCTGAGAGAAGAAGCCGATCCCCACCTTGCCACAATCTCCTTTCAGGCAGTTGTAGAGTGGTAAGATCTCCCCTGAGCCTCCTCTTCTCCAGGCTAAACAACCACAGTTCTCTCAGCTGCTCCTCAGTAGGACTTACCCTCCAGACCCTTCATCAGCCCTATTACCCTCCTCTGGACACGATCCAGCACCTCAATGTCTTTCTTGTAGTGAGGAGCCCAGAACTGAAGACAGCACTCAAGGTGCAGCCTCACCACTGCTGAGTACAGGGAGACAATCACTGCCCTGGTCCTGCTGGCCACACTATTTCTGATACAAAAGTAATGTGAAAACACCTGTAACAACTTCCACATAATTGCAGTTGATCAAACCAGGTTTTTTGAGCAGAACCAAACCAAAGTGGCCGAGTTCCACTTTACATCTTCTCCCTACTTAACAACAGAGGTCTCTCAGGTGTCTCTCTGAAATATAAACTGACGTATCCAGCAAGAGAGCTGGTTTTGACTTTGGTTCTTTGTAGGGTGACAGGAGTTTACAAACTCCACCTGATCTGGCATGTATACTTCTGCTCTTCTCTGTATGCTCTCTGTGCTCTTGCACACACAGCCAAATTATAGAGCCCATAATCTACCACTCGGTGACTTTCTGACTATTGCCTGACCAACTTCGTTTACACAGCAGACTCTTTCCTGCACTATGTCGGCACTACACAAGACAATGGCTCCTTGCTAAGCCAAGCTGCACTTCTCACTCCACAGCAGAATAGGAGAGGTTACTCATCCATTAAGTCAGGCAAAGAAGAAATAATATCAGAGCGTGAGTGGAGGTAAGATCGCCACTTGACTGGTTTCTAACCAGCCTGGCTTGTTTTTACATCATTTACTGGCTTCTGGTGATGCTGAATCATTTTATGTACATTAGCCCTGACATGTGATGGATAGCTTGGAGCCACTTTACAACAATATCCAGTTGTCTGGAGCTGGATTCCTTGGCAGGTGGCAACACAGACTAGGAGTAGCTGAAACTAGCACACTGTCTGTATGTGGCAGTATTCACTTCACGCTTGACAAGCTTCAGCATTGATTTGCTACAATTTTTTGACAGTGCCAACCACAAGAAAATAGAAGGGGAGGAAAAAATAATACTATTCAGAAAAAAATGGAGTTGTCAGTTCTAAAAGCACTAATGGTGCAAATGAGAATAATAATTAAGTATACAACTCCTAGGGATTTATGGCCAGCTGTACATTTAACCTATACTAGATTTTTTTTTTTTGTTGGTTGGTTGGTTGGTGTTGGTTGGTTGTCTGTTTTGTTTTTTCCTTGTGTTTTTTAAATGCTAAAGCTAGTCCTGTCAGAGTTAAACCCAAGATTTTTGAAGAGGGCAAGGGATGACTGTGTATAGTTTTTCAATGTTTGCAGAATGTTTTAAAGATTAAAAACAGCATGAAAATGATGTGGTTGTAACACTTGTGAAGTAAGAAGAGATCTTTGCAATGTAAATAATTCAATTTTCTATGGCAGCTGCTAGAACATGCACAGGCACTTCAGCAGATTTCCTGTTGAAAACACTAGATGAAAAACTGTGCTACAAAATCCAGCTGAAGTAAGGCACTTTTTTTTTTTCACATGATCTTATTTATGCAACATCAACCACCTTTGGATGTTCATCTGGGCCTAAAAGCTCCTACTTACTTGATCATCTCTAGGAATTTAGAGCAAATTAGCTAACCAACACTCATTACTCCATGGTAAATGTCAATCATTTTTAGCAGCGATGACAAGGAACATATTTAAACCAGACATTCCTGAGTAACTTCCTGGTCAAGTATCTGGATTTAAAAAAAAAAACACCACCTTATTTTTGTCTTTATCTTCAGAGAACGTAAAGCTTTCTTCACAGGAAGGTGTTTAGAAATGGCTACTCACAATTCCAATGCTGCTATAATCCTGAACAACTGGTAAACAAGAGTCTGCACTGATCTTGTTTCAAATTATCTAACACCATCAATATTTTTTCATAACCTTTTATTCATTTGAGAAGTGTTGAAATAGCTGTAATTTTACTAACAACATTTAGCAAAAGAAAAACTCGTGAGCTACATAAAAATAGCTCAGCTCTTGCTGAAAGAAATCTACTAATTCCTGCTTTTTCCTTTACTTTTTTTCAGGAAAAATATCTAGCAATACACAAAAACAACCAGGTTGCAAATGCACAGGAAATGTGTTATTGTCAAAACTTCAGAGACTTCAAGGAACTGAGGAAGAAGAATGTAAGCTGGAGCACCTTAGCCTACAGTTTCACCAAGCCTGCTGGCTGGACAAACCAAAGGTGGGTTTTACCATACACTGCATTTTCTTGCTAGCAGTTAACCTGATGCTTGGTGTCAAAGGTTCAGAGGCCAAGGTCTTTTTACAAGACAGGAACAGCTTTTACAGTTGCAAATAATCTTTATGTTTTATAATCTCCTTAAGAAAAAAAGAAAAGTGACACAGAAAAGATATATTGCATACCCAAATTATTTAGAAGTCATGCTCTCAAGTGTTAGAAACTACCAAGAATATAGTTGGAAAATGAGGATTCTGTTCCCCTTAAATGCATACTGATATACATTTTTTTAAATTGTGTTTTGCAACCTCCATCCTCAAAGCAATGCTTAGGAAAATGAATGAGCATAAACCTAATTATGAATTTACCTTATGAAAAAAAAATTTCAGTCCATTTAAAGGCATATACACTCGGTTGTTATTCCTGCAATGTACAGTCATCATATTTGGGAAAACTAGCATAAAAAACCTGCTCTTTCCAGCATTACCTTTTCCCCGGATGGTACAGAAGGCAGCTCAGGGGGGGACACCAGAACTGACCACCAGGCAGGCTGGTGGCTTTTCTTCTGAAGACTTACCTGCCATCCCAACGACTGCCTCAGGCATTAGGAGCAGACGCAGCTACAGCATTTCCCTGTTTCCACCTTCCAGCACAGCCTATTCACCGCTCCATCTATAAAGGTAAAAAAAGGAGGACAGCAGCTGCCCGGGAGGAGAGAGTTGCCATTGGCGTGGGTGGAAGGAGCAGAGGCATCCACAGAAGGTTCTAGCACACGGCAGGGCATGCTTGGTGCCCGGGAAGGGCAGAGCAGAGGCCACACTCTGAGAGGCCGGGAAGGTGGGAACATGGGGGAAGGGGCGCTGTGTTGGGGTTGTTGTCCCTTGGAGCGAGTCTGGGCTGGGACCGTCGAAAGACAGAGCAGGCGGAAGAGGTTTGTACACAGCCCTTTACGCAGAGGCATCTGGTTGTAATGGTTGCCTCAGTGTGCCTCACGAAATGCGGTTTGGCCGTCGTGGGGGTGTTTGTTTGACGGGGAAGTGCAGTGGGCGGTCCTGCTCCTCAGTGGAGCGGGTGGTTTTGTGTGTTCTCGTGGGGTGCTTCCTACGCCTGGGCTGTGCTGCCGTGACACAGGCTCCAGCCCTTTTTCAATTGCTCTCAACACCTGCAACCACACTAATCCTACATTGCGTTATTAAAATTTTAACAGCTGTTGTTTTCTTTCGCTTCTGATCCTGCTCATCCAGAGTTCACTTAGCATGTAACACTGAGCCCAGGAGAGAGAAGTGGAAGAATCAAATCAGAGGATAACATGGACTGAAGAACTTGTTGAAGTGGGTGCTATCTTAAACTTCTTTGTGTATCTTAATTCAGCATGGTTGTGATGTTTCTGTGCTATACCTGTGTTTCGAGTACACTGTAAGCAGGTAGCTTCATCCAGCGAATGCAGGTCTTCTAATGATAAGTCTGGTTTCCCCGTTCTAGTTTAAAATTATTGTATAGCATGTTGGTGTATAAATTTAAAAAAGAAAAGCTCTCAGATTTTCATATGGACCTAAGTAATCAAATGCTAAACATACACTGAACTTCAGTCAGTTCTGTGTATCTTAATCCTCTACTCTTTGAATACTGCAGCCAAATACATTTTTCAGTTCATTCTATATAACCAGTTATTTGAGTCTTTTTATAAATGGTCAGTTTATTTATTTAGATGAGGTTATTGTTCTTAAAACTACTATATTTCTGGATAAATTCTCATTTAGTGAGTAGATAGTTCTGTTCCTTAGTAAAATCCACAGGAGAGGGATCAGAATTTTCTTAAATCTTCTAAGATACGGATATCTTAATCATTCTCACCCTTGTTAACATCTGCACAAAAAGTGAAAGATGGATAAAAATTCAAAGGATAAAGAAATTGTCTACCATTTTGTGGAAATCCATGGCTTAGAAGAGACACTAAATGAACTTGAGGAAAATACTGTATGTGCTGTTTAGTGATAGCTGATTAACCAGGTGGCCTAGGCATGACTAGCACACATTGTCTCCTGTGTGGAGTTCCAGGGAAATGGGGTGGTTTAAAAGACAAGGATGCAGATCCATTGGGATTCAGGCATAGTTAATCTCACTGCTTTTGTAACAACCTTAATTGATGATTATTATTAAACAGTTTGTTTTGAAGGGGTAGCTGCATAGTATGTAAAGTTAATAATACAGTTTTTCTCTACTGTCATCCTGTTTATTTCAAGGAGGGCATTGTACATGAGCTCTAT
Source organism: Atrichornis clamosus (assembly GCA_013400975.1). Taxonomy (NCBI): domain Eukaryota; kingdom Metazoa; phylum Chordata; class Aves; order Passeriformes; family Menuridae; genus Atrichornis; species Atrichornis clamosus. The sequence continues at coordinate 56,549 of WBMZ01003334.1, forward strand.
GATGTTGAAACTTTTTTCAAACACTCATTGAGTTGATAGGGATACAAGGTCTTAAAAAAAATTGGATTAAGTTGTGATATGAGTCTAGAAATTTTCATTTTCCTAGAAATGAAATCTAAATGTGTAGTTTTTTAAATATGTGACTTCCTGTTTCCCCATCTGAAAACAGAAGGAAATCTTTGCCAATCTGGAATCCTTTTTGCTAGCCTAGATGGAAATTTAAAATCCATGGATCTGTTTAGAGAAAGAGAATGATAACTCATATGTTCTACTCAGTATTTCAATTCTCTGATAAAATTTGAGATTTTAGAGGTTGAAATAATGAGGGTGATTTTTGTGCAGTCCCCGGGGAGATGACATAGAGTAGCATGAAATGATCTCGCTCAGTGCTGTGCTTTAAGATGACTGTCTTCTTATTAATGCAGATAGAGAACAATATTAACCTAAATGCCAATCCAGTAAATATACACAAAGAGCATTATGATTTTGTACTTCTTACAAAAGTGATGTATTTAATTCATTTAATATGAATTATTTTGGCCTTTGCAAATTTCTGTTATGGCTGCTAATGGTGAATGAAGTTATGCAAGATGCCTGGCTAAGCTGATTATTTGACCAATATTACAGAATTTTGTCCTGATGCATTAACTCCCAGATGGACTATACTGATTTTCCTCAAACATGGTAACAGCAGTGGCAAATATTAGTAAAAGTAGCAAATCTTTCTAGGGTTTATTAAGTTTCGGGTTGTTTTTTTTTTTGTTAGTTCTTGTGTTTCAGAGTTTCTTTAGCGTATTTATGTCTTGTGGTTTGGGCATAAAGTGATGAATGATGGTAAAAGGAGGCAAAATTTTATTAACAAGCAATAACATCTTCATCAACAAGTCAAGTTTTATTCTCATTGTGGCCATTAAAGACAGAAATAGTTTTGATATTCTGGCAGGTTTCTTCTGATTCATGGCACAGCTCCTGTATGGCTTTTTATGTGATTTACAGTGCTTTTGGAGGGGGGTGGTGTCTGTTGTGGTTTGGGGTTTGTTTGTGGGTTTCTTCCCTCCAAAGGATGGTGTGCCTTTTGCTGTCCAATTCCATATTTTGATCCTGCTTTTCAGTAAAATTATTCTTGAGGTCCAGAACACATTTCCTTCAATGCTTTAAATACAGATTTTCCTTCAATGCTTTAAATACAGGATGAATACTGGATACCGAACTGGAGACGTATTTGTTTCATTTTAATGCTGTATCTATCAACTTTAAGGTTAGACTATTTAAAAGAATAAATTGAACATACTATGGCTGTCCTTATTCATTTTGCCACTGCTTAATTTATAGTTAATTCTGAGTTTTGCTTGATTTTCAGTGAATTTTACCCTGCCTACTGTGTTAAAGCCTTAAGATTGTCAGTGCTTAGTCACAAATTAAAAGTGTCATGGGCAGCAGAACTTGCCAGTTTGTGTGCAGCTGTAAGCCTGCTTGGGGATTCCCTTAGTTAAGCTGTGTGGATGGGCTTTACCATTCCAAACCTGGCATGATGAAACCCTGGTCCTGCCTGGGCTGTGGTCATACAAGCCTAATACAAACACAACTAGAAGGGTTCTGTTTGCTTGCTTGTTTGTTCTACAGCATAGGTGTTTTTGAGACTTAGGTGGTTTTTGTTCAGAAGGAATACTAAGAAAAATGTGAAACATCCCAGAGTAGAAGTAGCAGCAAGCTTCTGTACTTTGCCAGACGTACTGACCTGTGGGGCTTTTAGTCAGCCAGCTGCTTAAATGTCAGTGGTATCTGCAGCGTAATTCCAGCAGTAAGAACTTAATTATCTCCTGCAAGTTAATTTCAGATGCTTCTTTCCACATTGATTAGGTTTTAATAGGATAGGAAGAAACATTTTTTCCCAAAGCCAGCTGTTTGAATCAGAGTTAGGGAGCAGGCAGCAAGACACTGGAGTTTTGTTAATGGAAGAATGTGCACAGGTCTTTTGGTACAGGGCTTTAGGGTTAGACCAAGACTGAAATTTGGTTGTTCTGCTTTCTGAAATCACTAAGGCATTGAAGAGGAGAGATTTGAAAGATCTTTATATATCAGTGTGATTCACATGTCTTAAAGCATCTTGGGGAAATCTAGAACTGTTTCTGTAGTAACTTAATAAATTTAATTTCAGATACACTTTTTCCAGAAAGGCAAATCAGTTAATATTGTAAGTGTAATAAAAGTTCACAACTCTCTCTTGCTTTTTTGCAAACCACTGATCAGAATTTTCATTACTGTTTCTTTATAGTAATGATTTTATTTTGGGAGGTTTTTTTGACATTTTAATTGTATTTTCTTGATTATTACATGTGTCTGTATAAGTGTGCGTGTCTGTCTGGTGATAGAGTCACAACTTAAAAATTCCCGAGAGATCTAAGTAAATAATATGAACTATTAGTTTGTTTCCCAGTGTTCCATTTGCCTGGGTGCCTTTTTTTTTTTTTAACCCCCTTTTTTATAACATAAACCCAGACTCTACTGCTACAAGACAAAGAACTGGAAGAACTCTACCTACTGAGTCACATATATCTTATATTGTAAAATGTGCAGAAGGGTAAAATCATTTAGTCGATTGTCTCCCACCTAGGGATTACAAATAGGAAAAATCTGTTTTAGAAAAATACAGTATTTAAATATATCCAGATTCCTCTTAGGCAGTAGTAATTGTTTGGTGTGAACGTAAGTCAGCCGTTGCCGGGAAACACAGCCCGTGTATTACCCAGATGCAGCTCAGCTGAACAAAGCACCTGCTGCTGCATTCGAGGAGTCCAGATATCATGTTAGGCAAAATTCCCACTGCGGCTGTCCAAAGCAGTGTGCTGCCAGGAAGACTTAATTGTTTCTGCGTTTCACTGGAAGGCTGTGTTCTCTTCCTGCCTACCAGTGACTTCGGTAGGGGATTAGAAGGGCTCGGACTGCCCAGCTACCGTGACTGGGGACAGGGGGCAAGTTTTGTTGTATTGGAGGCAGCGGATCACGTTTCGGTGCCTTTTGTAGGTATTCCGTCAGTGAGAGATATGAACGTAGGGATCGCCAGTAAAGAGGGTGGGTGGGCGCGTGCTCCGCGGGGGGAATTAGCTCAAATGGTAGAGCGCTCGCTTAGCATGCGAGAGGTAGCGGGATCGATGCCCGCATTCTCCATTTGCTGGGACGCTGTTTAAATGTAAATGCGTTTTCCCGTAGCAGTTTAGTAAGATTTTAAATGAATCCATTTTAAGAAGGTTTGCATGATATGAATGATTTAAGTTGTTAACGTTGGTCAAAGCTGAGCCTTTTTATTTTTGAAGTGTAAATTATTTTCTTTTTATGGCTGGAGGAAGAAATTGAGTGGAGCTGAGAGACTATCACTTGAAACTCATGTTACGAACAAGTGTGTCCTTCCCATTCTATAGCGGGTGCAGGGGAGCTGGAAAGACAGTAATTCTGATGATGTATATAGACAACTATATACTTTTGCATCTTCTCAGAGACAATTTCAGTAAGTTTTCGTATCATTAAAAAGTAATAATAAATGATCACATTCAAAGCAGAAGTGAGGGACAGAATTGACTTCTCATAGTACAAAATAACGCCATTAGTATTAGATGCTTTTGTGAACTTGTTTTTCAGAGTGCGCAAGTGTAACCTTGCTTATTGAAATTTCTTCTCCCTTTTTATTTGCCGCATGAGACGGTCTGGATCACTTGCTGTAGATTTGCTACCACAGACCCGGACAGTTCACGAAAGAAAATCTTTTTTTCCCCCCGTGGAGCTCCAGTCGATCAAAACACTGGAGAATGCGGGCATCGATCCCGCTACCTCTCGCATGCTAAGCGAGCGCTCTACCATTTGAGCTAATTCCCCGTGCCTGAGGCGGCGGCGGGCGGGCTCCGTTGTCCTGAGTCACAGCGTGGCCGCTTCAGCCGGAATGGCCGTGTTGAGTCGCTCCGCTTGTTTAATAACAGTGCGTCATCTCCGTGTTTATGTGGAAACCCCGACGGCTGAAATGTCACACTACTCGCTAGACGCATGAGAAGCGTTTCCTGCTATATTAGTTGGATAAAAAAACTTATTTTTCCTGAGCAGTGCATCCTCTAGCGTTTATTCAGGAAGGAGAGAGGACTAATTTTTTTTACATCTCTTACAGTGCAAATACAAAAAGACCTGTAAATCTAGAAGATCTACACTTAAAAGTCACTGAAGCACAGTGAGATTTTTCTTCTCCTTTTTTTCAAGTCTTTAGTTCCCTTTCCAACTTTATTTTCTAATTAAACATAAATGATAAATACAGTGGTTTATAAGTTGATGTTTCTCTTAGTTTTTGGAGGGGAAGAATTCATTCATATATTCTTATGTTATATTCTAGCAATTATTTCTATTTCTACCTTTATGTATTTACTTTGATAATTCGAATAAAATAGCGTTGCCTCTTAAATGTATGGGGTTACAAAGAACATTTCAGAAATAGAAAAATTCATCTGTAGTCATACTAACTGACTTTGCAGCAAGAAGCACATTGCTAAAGCTCTACTCCTGGGCTGTTAAATCAAATAATGCTTTCTGGATTTAAAGAAGGAAAATGTAGTTTACAGTGGGAGTGGATACACTTATATATTCTGTTTAAATGCGGAGGAGTAAGTCCTGCTAGTAAATAAAATAAGTGTGTAGTAATCCTACAATACATGTGCTGGTGGATTTCTCTAAAGGATTTAACTTACTGGATAACAGCATCCAGTCACAAGAAAATAAATTACGAAATTCAGCATCAGCAAGTTACAACTAGTCCTAAGCAAGGTAGTACTCCAAAAATCTATTACAATCCAGATTCAGGCCAAGATGTGAAAATAAAACTACGGTGTTGCCACAAACATTCTCTTAGAATTTAAATATTTTCCTGCCTTACCTCAGTCTCTGCACAATAAAAAAATAAAAATTTGTTCTTAACATTTCTTATATTATATTGTAACTGACTGTATCTACCTCATTTGAGTAAACTTGAGGGGGAAGGCAAATACGCAAGAGCAGTTCCCGGCCTTCCCACAGGCACACATGTATCTTAGGCTCACTGATGGCCCACGGCACTTCAGTGGCCAGGATCTCTCCCGTATCATGTCTCACAAGGTTCAGCTCTATGCACAGTTTTCTTTATCTACTCTGTACAGTTCGAGTCATTATGAAAATGGCACATTACCGCTCCCTGTTTTCACCAGCTTATCTCACTCTGCTGAAAAGGCCTAAGCTTCACCCATTCATCTTACAGAAAAATGATTAAAACATGTATTCTGTATAATTGACAGCATAGTCATGTGATCTTGATTTTGTGGTGATTGTTGCTAAGTTTTCATGTAAGGTGACAAGTAAAATGTTCTGATTTCTTTAGCTAGTTGGGAGAACTTCCTTACCTATGTCTGATAATAACCCAACTCTCTTAGTTCCATTAAAATAAATTTTTAGGGTATTTCAGTTGTGAAGGCTTTGTGTCCGCATACTTTCATTTAACACAGATCATTTAAATGCATCTCTGTCGATACTAGTGGAAACTGATATAAGCTAATTTAATCAGGTTTGAGTTTTGCTTTCTAGGTGGTCTTCTTAGGGAACATCAGGGCAAATGCGTGTTTTGTATTGTCTTCAACCCGCTCCACTGCATTCTCTGTGATGTGACTTCCCTCAGTGTAGAAGGAGGATAAATCTGGTGTGAGTCAGGTGGCACTGAAAGGCTGCAGGGCATGGGCTTGTTGTGCAAGTTAATATGAAGTGCGTTATCACATTATGCCTCCATATCACAATACTTTCCTTGTCATCTTTTGCAAAAACATAGACAAGCTCAAGGTCAAGCAGTAAACTGTTCTGAACGGCTGCCCTGGGGTTCCTCCCCGTGGCAAAAGAGCAGAGTGAAAGAAAAGGGGCAGGTTGTATTTGTGGCTTTTGAGCTCTGTAGTTACAGGATGTCACCCCTAGGTACGGGGGGAATTAGCTCAAATGGTAGAGCGCTCGCTTAGCATGCGAGAGGTAGCGGGATCGATGCCCGCATTCTCCACGGTTGGTTTTGCTCGCGGCGGGAGTAAAAACAGTTCACTACGAATATTTAAAAAGAAAAATGAAATAAAACCTGGTAGTTATAGCGAGAAAACCAAGTGCCAGAACGTATGTACTTTCACGAAGTGCAAGCAACAAACGTGTTTTTTTTAAATTATATATACACACCCGGAAAACATGTCTATTCTGGTTTGCCTTGTTTCCTGCTACTAGATTTGGAAATGCTAAATGAAATACTGCAGGTTTATGATTTTGGAATCTAAGTTGAATGTGTCCTTGTTTCTGACTAGAGAGGACACAGCAAGACAGAAAACGCATTATACATATGGAGCAGCAGTTTTAAATACACGGAGAGGATCAGACTGCTGCGATCCCCCCCTCCCAACACGGGGGGGGAATTAGCTCAAATGGTAGAGCGCTCGCTTAGCATGCGAGAGGTAGCGGGATCGATGCCCGCATTCTCCAGTGTTTTGTCACACAGGAATTGTTCTAAACTGCCAAACAAAATGTGTAACTATTTCCGTAAAATGCTAATTTTGTTTTCATTGAGGTAAACCTGATGTTTTTTCCTTGCTCCTGTCCTTTCTCTGTCTGCTTTACTACCTAAATCAGGCTTATATAACTGTATAGGTCAATCCTCTGTTGGAACTGTTGACTCTCACTGGGTGGTTAAGTCACATTTAGCAGGAAGAGAATTCTGCAGTATGACATTTTTCCAGGCTTAATAAACAAGCCAGCCACCAAGCCCCATGCAGCTGCTTACTCACTCCCCCACCAGCAGGAGTGGGGAGAGAACTGGAAGGGCAAAAGGTAAAAAACCTGTGGGCTGAGATAAAGGCAGTTTCATAGGGAAAGCAAAGCTGTGCACAAGCAAAGCAAAACAAGGAACTAAATGGCTGCTTCCCAAGGGTAGGCTAGTGTTCAAGCCATCTCCAGGAGAGCAGGGCTTCATCACGTGTAATGGTTACTTGGGAACACAAACACCATCTCTCCAACCATCCCCCTCTTCTTACTTCTTCCCCCAACTTTATATACAGAGCATGATGTCATAGGGTCTGGAATATCCTTTTGGTCAGTTGGGGTCACCTGGTCCTGGCTGTGTCTCCTCCCAACCTCCCATGTACCCCCAACTTCCTTGCCAACATGGCAGTACAAAAAGCAGAACAGGGCTTGGCTCTGTGTAAGCCCTGCTCAGCAAAGACAAAAACATCTCTGTATTATCAACGCTGTGTTCAGCACAAATCCAGAAAGTAGCCCCACACTAGCCACTGTGAATTAATTCTACTGCACCCAAAACCAGCACACAATGGATGAATGACGGTTAGAGACCTGAATTAGCGTGTCTTGATCGCACAGAGGATATAGCAGTTTAGGAATGCTTGTTCTCCCCTGATGTCCATTGGGTGCAAAAAGGCCTACTTATTTCCTCACATCTTCTCTCTGTTCATGCATGAGGGAGAAAATGCGCATGGAACTAGCAAAACTTATTATTCCATTTTTTCGGCTTTGGAGTGTGAAAACTTAACCTTCCCTTTGAACTCTCGAGTATACCTGAAAAGCCGTAGCATACCCAAATATCAGACTTGGTGACTACTTTCAGTATGATCAGTAGGCAGAAGATGCCTAGAATGGTCATACTAAATGCCATTGCTTGACAAGTCTGGGACATTGTTACAGCTGCTGCATGTGCACTTACTTTCAAGCAGGGTTTTTCTTAGTGCACACTGTTGGCACTGGGTTCTTCTCCCCCTAACATCCTATGGTAAACCTGTCTTACAGAAGACTATTTTGGATCATTATCTTTGATACAATTTTTTATCTCATCAAAGAAGTGTGGATAATTTTGATATCTGTCTCAGGAATATCTAATAATGAGTTTTTTCAGAAATAAGAAAAAACTCATCATTCCTTTAGGATGAACACTGAGTATTCCAAGATCACTTCAAATAAGTGAACAGATTGATTCTTTTTTCCTCCCTTCATGAAGTGAAGACAAGAGTATAGTTTGGAATATTTCTCAGTAACATCCATTTTCAAGTTTTGCTGAAACAGTTATGCAAGGAATTTAACCTGCTTGTTGCACTTAAATAAAATAGACCCTATAAAGCAGTTGTGCTGCTTTGTACAGCTGAGAAAGGTCAACATAGCATTGTACTTTTCTATTAAAAAAAATCACCAATATGAGCCACTTGGGAATATTATTGTAAACAGGCTACCAGACATTGTTCTTTCAGGACTATATGCCATTACACCACTGGTGGATATCTTAATTGATCTAGTCATACTTAAAATTGAAGTAAAGAAATGTGGTTTCAAGTAGAATCTATCTGCCTTTTTTTACATTGAGGATAATTCCACAGTACACTCAGGTCAAACAAAACAAAAGACAAAAAGCAAAGCTCCTTTCATGCTCTCACAAAGAACTTCCAAAAAATTGCAGAATTCTAGATGGAAAAGTGCTCAGCACAGGATATGCTGATTTTAACTTGAAATGAACATGAGAGTCTTTTAAAGTGAAATAATTTTATTTCAGCTTACAGCAATACTAATAGTCCAACTGCAGTTACTAAATGGTCATTTAAGATGAATTTTTACAATTCAGTTTGCAATACAGGCAATATTGTTAGCATGCTCTAAAAAACCTCATAAAAACACAGAGCTTTTGACATCTTAGTAATTACATTTACCTAAAATGTAAATAGCATTACTGAGGATTTTTTAGGTATTTCATAGTATCTTGTAATGACAGAAGTGCCACTTAATCGTGACTCCCCTTGTCATAGCAAATGATAGCCCAAACCTTGAAAATCTCGCAGACTGGCAATATAGTAAGGCAAAGTAAAGCCATGGCAGTTGGCTGGAAAGGAAAGGCTGTCACAGCAAATGATAGTCCCAAATCTCAAAGATCTTGCAGACTGACACTATCTTAAGTAAGGCGAAGTAGGACAAGTCGTGACAGTGGGCTTTCAAGGACAGGCTAACTCACAGCAGCCTCACAGTCTTTCCAGTCACAGTCAGGAAGTCCTCATCAGCCAAAGAGCGAAGTGCTTCTTCAAACATTTCCTTCGTGACAGCCTAAAAGAAAAGCAAATCAAATAAAGATGGGGGGAAATACGTCAAAGACAATAAAAATGCCATACTTTCTACCCATTTTCTAACATTTTTCAGTTTCATTTGTTCTTTTTGCAATTTGAAGCCAGACCCAGAACCCTGAAGCTTTGTTCACTATCTGTAACAGAATTGGCTTTCTAGTCACGCCAACAGAAGTTCATGTTTCCTTACATAATGTGATGTGAGGACAAGTCTCTTCATTTGGAAAAAAATGTGTTTAAAAATGAATGAAAACATTAAAAAAAAAAAACCAGGAAACTTACTGCATCAGACTGTGCTCGGAGGTCATCCAAAAGCTGCTGGTACTTCAAAGATGGTGCTTTACCCTTTGATTGGATAAGCTTCCGTAAGGCTTGAGCCAATTCCTCTTTCCGCTTACGAGCTGTTGCACTCATTCCTTATAAAAGGAAGGAAAATACCTTTTAGCAATCAACTAAAGAGGACAGGTTAAGTTACATTTTAAAAATTACAAAATCCCAACAGCAGCTCTGCTCTAACACTACAGAAGCACAAACCTGTTGTGATAATGGATATGTCCACAATTCCAGTCCTTGGATCGGTAGCAGATTGTTTCAGTGCTTCCCGATGGAGGCGTTTTGCTTCCTCTACATCAATTGTTTCAACCTTCTCCGAGAAGCGCACCTTGGCATGCGCCTCTGCCAGCCGGATCAGAGACTCCAGCTGCCGGGGATACGCGGAAACCATGCCCCTGCCACTGCCAATCTTCCTCATGTCCACGTACGCCTGAAAAGGAGACAGCCGTTAAGTATTTCAGTCAATCTGGGTATATGAATTCTTTTTCAGTCCTCTTCATGCCCCACTTATTTCAGAATACGAGCAGTTCTGGCAAGCCATTCCAAACACTGTATATTTCTGCTCACACACCTTCACAATTCTTCTGTCATGACAGATAACCACATCGTATTACTTCTTTCCATTATAAAACAATTAAGCCACGGTAATGAATCAAGACTTTAAACACTTTAAGAATATTGGACTGGTCTTATATAGCAGTACTTGTACTTACGTAGCAGTACAGTACTATGATGACACATTTATTTTGCTTTAGTAGAACTCAGTGTGTCCTATGTGATGGAACCAAACCAACCCATCTGAAAGCTAAGCATTAGAGTGTAGAATGACTTCTAATATGATCTCTCTTTCCTTTAGAGACTTGCTCCTTTTTCAAGGATTTTACAGAAAAGTTGTATGTTGATAGAGAGCGTAGATACGAGGGAATTTCATCACTTTTGGCAAGTCAGGAAAGACTTTGAACATTCTTAACAGCAATTCCTTTACCTCAATAAGGGCTTGGCTTGCTTCTTCACCTAATCTGGGATTTACATAACTACGAGCATATGCAATGTAATCCCTCAGTACTGCCATATCCATGTATTCCTCCTCCATCTTTTCTTCACTCTGGTAGTACAGTGAAACCAAATGGCGAGCCAGGCGTCTGTCATAAGCTTCATCACGCGGGTCCAACATCAAAAAGATCAAGTCGAATCTGAATGGGATATGATCCAGTAGTCGTGTGAATACTTTGCTGTCATTTAGGTACTTGGTTTAAGGAGGTTTAACTTAACAAGTACAGATAGGAGTTACTAGACTGTTAATTCCTACTGTAAGTAGAAAGTGCTTTATTAAACTGAAAAGAAAATTTTTCTAGAATTCTCAAAGAACAGAACAGCACAATGGATTTGCTTACATGTTATGGACTTGAAATTTTGAAAGCAAGGTACATTCTGCAAAATTCAGATTCCATGTTCAAGGCTGACAGCTTTTGTTTTCTTTAAAAAAACCCCCACACTAAAAAAAGCACACCCACCACAAACAAAAAATCCCCCCCACATGACAAATGCACAGAATAAACTTGCTAAAGATACTGCCCTGAAAGGCAACAGCCAAAAACTGTAAGTAAATAAATTACAAATAATTCAAAAAGCACTTGCAGTTTAATTCTGAAGAAAATTATTTATAATTTTACAAACAATATATTTAACTAGTCTTAACTATTAAGCAGACATGAATAATGTATTTTTAGATAGCAAATCATTCATTTTTGTAAGCTTATATCCAATAAATGGTGGACTTGAGAAGCTGCTCAAGCCTAGTTTCATCCAGTACACCTGCACTAAGGAACCAGTTGTCATTAAGTGGCTAAATTAAGCTGCTCTTAATTGAAATTTAAGTCGTAAGTGTTCTCAGGATATCTGGTATACCATCAGTTTACTTCAAATTTCCATTTAGTGAGGCAATTCGTAACAAGATGCAACTGCAGCACATAGTTTAAGTTTCCATCAGCAAACACTAAATGTGGCTCTAATAGCTATGGCCCAAATGACTGACCAGCACTGCTACCTCCCCTGCTGAATTTTACAGAGCAACATGAGGCAGGCACAGATCTTCAGATACCGCCACCTCTGCTGCAAGTTCCCTGATCAGTGTTTCGCTTTAAAAGCTTTATGGAGCTAAGAAAAGCATCCTGAATTTTTGCTGAAGTTCTCAATACCCTAAGTTTCAGAACAGCTCTTTTCTAGGAGATGATTATGGAACAACACAGAATTAAACAGAAGAGATCCTACAGATCTTCTCACACCTGCTGTTCAAGGTCAATGTGTAAATACTAAAAGGCAGTGTTCTGCTCACATAGAAACTGTAAGAACAGCATTTGAACTAAATGCTATAAAAGTTTTCCACTATGCCGCAAACAACAGAGTTGTTCTGTTCTACTGTATTTAATAATTTTCAGAAGAGAAAATACAGCATCTCCTAAAGATGACATGTGCAATGCAGTTCAGTACCTTGACAACAGCGTATGAGGAAGCTGAATGTTTTCAATCGTAGTCTTTTTCGGGTTCCACTGTGATTCTATAGGGTTAGCTGCTGCTAGGATAGATGTACGAGCATTCAACTGGCAAATAATTCCAGCCTGTCAGAAGGAAAAAACATTCCTGAAACCACCTGCAACTATGTGCCACCAAAACATCTTACCCCACAATTTCATGAGATCACCAATGTTATGAGTTCCGTAGCAAAAAACTGTGCTGCAAAAGCCTGTGAGTAAAGCAAGAGCAGAAGACTCTAGGAATACTTCAGTTTCATTTACCTTTGCAATAGAGAGTGTCTGTTGTTCCATTACTTCATGTAGAACTGATCTGGTGCTTTCGTTCATTTTATCAAACTCATCAATGCAGCAAATGCCATTGTCACTAAGTACCAGAGCCCCTGTCTGAAGAACCAGTTGCCGTGTTTCTGGATCCTTCATCACATATGCAGTAAGACCAACTGCACTTGAGCCCTTGCCAGAAGTATACTGGCCTCGAGGAACCAGGTTGTACACATACTGGAGCAGCTGTGATTTGCTAGTACCAGGATCACCACAGAGAAGAATGTTGATCTCTGCGCGAAAATTCCCTCTTCCTGTGTGAGTAAAATCCTTTCTTGATCCTCCAAAAAGCTGAAGCAGAATACCCTATAAAAATGAAAACATCACCTCTTGTATATGTAACAGAGCAAATCCAACTGTTCAACTGAAACATCTAAAAACAAGCACTGCTAAAATTAACACAACTCAGATATGAAAGGAAACACTTGAAACTGGTTTTAGATGTCTTTAACAGGTTCATTCTTTATAGACAGCAGCAATTCCAGTTCACTGCAAACACAGTTAAACTGCTAGGTCCTACAAACTCAGGTTCTAATTAAAACCTGGAAGTAAATTCATTAAAATCTGTTACAAGACTTATGTAATAAAAACTTCTATACCAAATTCTGCTGACAATAGAAAAGGCAGAAGACAATTTTTTCCTTAAGGTTATATTTTGTCTAGGACCAAAGGAGTCTTCAGTCTCTCTCAAATCATTAGAAAAGTGCCATTTTTATCTACTCTTTTGTCAAGACTAATCAAGCATAATTTTCTTTCCAGGAAAACCACTTCATTGCATTCACAAGATTGAGGTTCTTTCTTGCCCATAAAAATGAAGTTTAAGGTTTTTATTTAATTCAAATTTAACAGCACTTCCTCCCTTGTACTTCCTAATGAAAGCATATGCTTGCAGTGTTAGTAAAGAAATAAAAGTAACTAACTTCCAGTATTCTGAAAGTACTGGAATTACTAGTATAAACTTAGGCTTGTAATTTTAACAGTCAGAATTATCAAGGAGGATTTCTTTCCTTTTCAAATTTACTAGATTAAAAATTCACCATTTCCCAGTATTCTTTCAGTTTGTTTTTTTTCCTCTAGCAGTAGAGAATATATATGCTAGAAAGTCAATGAAAAGAAGTGCTAGTCAATGACAATGATGGCTGGAGACAGCAAGGAAAACCAGACACTACTTTGTGTAAAGCCTCAGCAGAGTTTCTTACAGCACAGAAACCCTGTTGAAGCGTGGAGTGAGCTATTTGAATTAGTTCTGTTCGCATTCACTTAGAGCAACGTGCAGTCGTCAGTAAAGCCTTTTCAGTAGTTACCGTAAGTATGACATGCCCCATTTTATCCTCCTCAAGGTCCCCAATACAGAATATTGGTGCTTCAATGCATGTGGGTTTCAAGCGCTTTCAAGTATTAAAGGCAGAAATTCTATATGTCACTGTAAACAGATTTTAGTTGGAACCTGAAGAATCTGCCCTGATGAAAGGTCTTTAGCTTTCCTGAACTCCACCCCCTGGACTTGATGTGCTTTATAAGCACGTTGAGAAGGTAACAACAAATGGAATAGTCATTACTGTATTTCCATTTCATAAGGAAATCATTGCATGGTTTTGAATTAAACTTCCAGAAATCTGTGAACTATAATGTAAAAGTCTGTTTAAAAAACCCCAAAGGAATATACTCAGAAGTGTTTGATGTCTACTACCTCGAGACCTGCTACTGACTGCAGTTTTTGCAATCTTCTAATACCTCAGTTGACACTTTATTGGAAGAGTCCCTTCTTGGATACACCTAAGTAAATGTTTTGATACCAAATAATTCAGTCGAAAGTCATTTTAAAGCTACTCTACTCTTGTGGATGCCTCTTTTCAGCAAGCACTTACTATGTTACAGCTACATGTTTTCCTTTGATAATCAGTAATCTGAACATTCAATAAATGTCCAAGATGCATCCTGCAATTAAGTTTTCCCGGTCCTGCTGCCTTCCTACCTCTTCAGTATCTTCCTTCTGATTAACACTCCTTAATAGCATGAAAAGAATTATTATATACTTACAGCCAACTCCACCCTGACAAGACCATGACATTTTAAGACTGCTCAAGATAGTTTTTTGAATTTTTAAGCTTCAAGATATTTTTAGAACAGTAATTACAAGTACAGTCACATATATAAATACATATCTTACAATAGAAATACAGAATTTTTCACCTTTTTGATATCTTCGTGCTCATAGATACTTGGAGCCAATGCTAAAGCAAGTCTCTCATATATGTCTGCTTTTTTAGAAAGCTCTTTGAGAAGTTCCACACGTTCCTCTGTAAACCTTTTTTGCTCTGTTTCCTCATCAACACCGTGCAGGCGTTTTGAGTCTGTCTTGCGATAGTGAATGACATCGATGTGGGTTTTATACACAGATTTTACACTGCTGACCCGGGGGTTAACCCGAATGGGGACTGCCCTGTAGATACCTAAATAGAAATTTTAATCACAGCATTAGATATGGAGAAACATGGTAATTCCAACAATGTTACAAGTTCCCTTGAAGAGTAAAGCTTTTCAGAACAGCCAAATACTTCAGTCAGTTTATTTCTCAGTGTAAGTCATGTACAAGTCAATAGAACATATTTAAGTAATCTAGATCCTATTTTTGCAGGTACACGTAAGTGTTTAACAGTCCTACCACAAATCTTCTCAATAATGAAAACATTTTTGAAAAAAAATTAAGGCTTGATGCTTTTGAAATTCCTCCTCCAGTCAGCCTTTCCCCCTTTTTTTAAGTGCCAAGTTTACTAACAGCTTTCTAATGCATCTCAAACTGCTAGGCTTTTTTACAGCAGTTTTTTTAAAGCAAAGTAGTTTATAAAATGTTGCAGTATGAGAAGACTTACTCTACATTATCACTCTCCTGGCTGCAGACACTATCTAAGATACTGCCTCTTCTTCAGCTACCATTTCAGAATGATGGAATCCAGGTCAGACATTATGGAGATCATCCAGTCCAACCTTAGGCTCAAATGGGAGTTGGCTGTTTGCTAAAGGCTGAATCTAGTCAGGTTTTGAGTATCTCTAAGGACAAGGGCCCCACACCACCTCTCTGGGCAACCTGTGATGGGGCTTAACCACACACAGGGTAAAAAAGTTTTAATTTTAACTGGAATTTCCTGTATTTCAGCTTGTGCCCTCTGCATACCACTGGGCATCACTAAGAAGAGTCTGGCTTTGTCTTCTTGACACTAGCACCCCCCCACCCACACCAAAGCAGGTAATTATAAACATGCTGCTAAGATTCCCCCAACCGTTCTCTTCTCCGGGCTGAGCAGTCCCAGCTTTCTCAGCCCTTCCGTGTATTACCAAGGCTTCTGTTATTGTCACAGGCCTTTGCTGAATTCACTCCTGTACGTTCATGTCTCTGTTGCACTGGGAGACCCCACAACTGGAACCCGTCCTCCCTCAAACTGCTGGCAACACTCAGGATGCTGTTGTCACCACAGTCAAGGTTTGTCAAGAACTGCTTCCTTCCAGCTTTGTTTTTGTCTGCAAGTTTGCTGAGGGTGCACCACAACACTGTCCCACTCAGAAAAGTTTCCAGGATTGTTTGCTCTATCACTTTTCCCAGGGGTGAAGATGAAGCTGACTAGCCTGCAGTTCCCCAGGTCTCCTACTTACTCTAGGGAGTGACATTGGCTTTCTTCTAGTATCTTAGCCAGTCACTGTGACTTTCCAGACATAACAGAGAGGCCTTGCAAAGAAAGTGTCCAGCTCCCTCAGCACTTGCAAGTGCTTCCTATCAGGTCCCTTCATACACAGTTAAGATCAATGAAAAAGAAGGATGGAAATTGGATGAAAAAACCCCAAATTTTACCTGTGACATTAACTCTGTCACCTGGCTGAACTTTATCAACGAGGTCATTGTGAGCAAAGAGCGCAACCGTATGCGGGGTCTGCCCAGCTGGCATATCTTCAGGAGACTCCTGCAGTTTGATCTAGCAAAAACACCATCTAACTTTCAGTTTCAAAGAAAGCAAAGCTTTTCTGCACAGCATACAAGCATTTTGTGTTAACACAGTCTTCAGCATCATTTTGAATCAGGAACATTGCTCAAGAACAAAACACCCCCACCCAAACAGCAACACTGATTACTGATTAAAAGAGACAATGAATATGAGAATTCTACTGATTGCTACTGGCATGGCTAAAATGCTACTACAGACAAGGCTTACCTAGTCTAGACAGACGTGGACATACTGTATATAAAAGGGCTTCCATATGGAAACATTAAGAGGTCTACACACTTCATTTCACCCTTTTAATGCATTTCTTCTCTAAAGTAGATTTACCATTTCATTAAGTTGTTTCACCCATTTTCATGTTTCAAAACACTTCCCTTTTTAAAGCATTCAGTCTCAAGATACATAATTAATGCTATTGACGGTTTTAGGAGGGTGGGGGAGCAAAATTAGGAACTGCACTATTAGCCACTACCTAAGCCAACATACCAGCTGTTTGTCAGAGAACATGGATCTATTGTGAATCAGTGCCATACTGTGCGTGGTGTTACAGTTCTTGCACACTGATGGTTCCGCAATCCTGCCGCGATCGATTTCCACTCTGGTGGTAAAAGCGCAAACCTGGCATCTAAAGAATGCTTCCTGCATCTCAGGAATTAACTGGGAACTTCTGATAACCATACCACTGATGGTGATGAGTTGATCAATGTCTACAAAAATACAGAGATTCATGTCATGACTTCATACTCTTAAAATTTAAGTAACCTTCAAAATTTCACATCACATTAGCTTTTACGCAGGAGGTGGACATTCAGTGAGATACTACTATTTTGTTTGAGCAAAAAGAATCATAAATGCATAGTACAAATAGTCTAATTTACAGGAGGATGTATCCAAAAGAAAGAATCCTATGCACTTGCAGTACTAAGAACACAAGTAGTTGATGATAGGAAAGATTGCCTTTATGGATAGATTATTCTGCATTTGGGCTCTAAAGCATTTGTTTCTGAAACAGACATATATATGAACAGAAGACAGCGGTCTAGATGGACCACAAGTACAGTTTTATATAGTCTTAATGTAATTCTATGTTAGCATTCAGTAAATATATGTAAATCTTTCAGATTCTTTTCTAACATAGTAAGCAAAAAGTTTACCTTCAGGGTTTAGATTTCTCATATTCCTAGTCTTCAGTGCATTATATGGCCTTACTTGAATTTGATGTTCTAGTATGGAGTCGGGGTAACGATCAAAAAAGATCTCATTGGCAGCCATGTCAAATGTTGGGATAACTTCCTGTATAAAATTGTTAGAAACAGCTAAGCTTTTAAGTTAAGGAAAACTAATCACAGCATGAAATAATTTTGCCTAAAGTATTTTATGTGCTGATCAGCGAGGAATGACTAAAAGTTATGACATCTGAGCATTTTCCTAGGTAACAGAAACCTTGCTGTTCAGATCAGATTCATTCATTCACTTGAGTATTGCAAGAGATGGGAGGGAAGTAAAAGACTCTTGATATTGCAGTTTACCAGCTAACTTTGCATGAACAAGGTACTCACTGTATCTATGATCCACTTCTATGAAACAAGACATTTTATAGTCAGTAAAATAAAGCAATCAGTGAGATAGCACCAGACATACAAAGTACACACTGCATTTAAATGCGCTTATTAAAACCCAGAAATACGAAAGGCTTGAAAGCCAGAAAACAAGTGCACTGCTTCACCTGAGGATAGTAGACCAGTTGCCTGTAGAGATTTTCATCAAATGATCTTAGATGGTCACAATTTACATTCAGGAATGGTTCCCCAACCATATTAATCTGCAAGGGATTTAAGAAATCTTTAGCTCAAGGGCATGCAAAACTAAAAAGAAAGTTAGATTTCACTGCATCACAAGTACCTCTTGAAGTCGTTGCATATAGCGTGGCTCATTAAGATCCAGGCCAATGTCTTCATCCTCTTTGTCTAGTGGATCAATAAAGCGCTGAAGAAATCTCTAAATGTGAGAGTTAACCAAGAGACAGGAAAAACGAGAATTTAGCAGTACAAACACCTACTTTGTATCAGATTCAACTAATATTTGTTTAAATCAGAATAGCTTTTTGTTTAAAAAAAGGAAGAAACAAAACCTACCTGGAATTTTTCTTTGCATGAGGCTACATTAACATCTGTTCCCCAAATAACAAGCTTTTGTCCAAGAGATTGCTCGGTTGCTACTATATCGTCAGCCACCTGCATGGAAACAAATTAAGCATACACAAATATATATGTGTTTAAAAAGAAGTTGTCAGGTACAAGATTGGAGACATCCACCTACCCCATCTGAGTGTAAATCGACTTGTCTGGCTTTACGGGCAGACCCGAGATCCGGCCTCTGCCTGACTGGAGTTCCTCGTACACCACTTCGCGGAGTACCCTCTACCCTGGAGCTGGGTGTGCCATAAGTCAGAGGTGAACTGATGTCAAAGTCAAGAGGAATAGCTATAAAAGGAGGTGTTTTGTAGTGATTATCAAGACATTTTAGGTTTAGAGCATGCTAAAATTCAGCCTGTACATTTGTTTTGTTGCTCCTTTAACTCTACTGTCATAAAATAAGTAGTATTAATTAAGTCCAGTGTTTTGTCAAAACAAACAAGATATTGCCAATCTACCTAAAACTTTCCTTTGCATTAGCAGCTATTCTCAAAGATCCTAAGTTATAATAAAACTTAACTAGAAAACTTTACAGCAGTGCTGCATTTTAAAACTACATTGGAGTCCAAGCATAAAAACAGAGAGCACTTTAGATAAAACACATTTTTCAGTATTTTGGGGGTTGAAAAGCAAGCAACAAAACTACTGGAATTAAAAACAATTGTATATATAAAAGCAAGAAAAGCTTTCTATGGCAATCAATTATTTTTGTGTTAATAATTTTATTACTTTATCCTTTCTATAAATGCATTAAAAAATTAAGGTATAAGCCCTGGTATATTGTGCCATGATAACTGCGAACTATGATAGAGATAAGCACCCCAGGTGCAGGACTGCGTTCCCCTAGTGTTCACTATATTAAAATGAGAAAACGAGAAACATGAGGCAACATTCATTTTTTCCTCGAGTATTTTTCAGCCGCATCAGTTCTCCACGCTGGGTCGCCACACTGTGGTGCGGGCGGCCCCTCGGGCTCCATCACCGCGGCCAGCGCAGCCAGGGAGCTGCCCCAGGCCCAGCGTACCGGAGTGGCGGAACTGCGGCGGGCTGGAGAACAGGGCATCGGCGGCGCCGGGGCTCTGCACGTCGGCGGGCGGGGAGGTGGGCATGGGCTGCAGGTCGCCAGTGGAAGTGGAGTCGTCTGTTCGACGCTTCTGGGAAGGAGGAGAGCGAGCATCTTGTGCTGCAAGACACAAGCGGACCCGGAGCCGGCGTTACAATCGCCGGGGTCGCCGCACCAGATGGACCGAGGCGGGGGCCGGGAGAACACCCCCGGGGCGGGCAGCCCGCTCCCCGCGGATGGCGGCCCCCACCCCGCTGGCCCCCTCCCCCGCAACACTTACGAGTCGGGGGGTTGCTGCCCCGGCCGCGCTTGCCGCGACGGCGGCTCGGGGTGGAGGCTGGCGACGACATGGCGCTGCTGCGACTCCCGCGGCGGTCCTACCTGGGGGGCGATCGGCGAGAAGAATGAGCGCAGCGGGCGCTCCGCCACGGGCCGAGCCCCGACCGGCGGAGGGGGCGATCGGCGAGAAGAATGAGCGCAGCGGGCGCTCCGCCACGGGCCGAGCCCCGACCGGCGGGTTTCCCTCCCTCTCCTGCCCTGACCAGCCGCGACCCCCGCCCGACGCCCCGACTCACCTCTGCGGCCCCACGGACCCCGCCAAGCTCCGCGCCAAACCCAGCAGCGTGCGCGCGCTCTCCCGGGTTTTCTGACCAATGGCGAGGCGCGACCGTAACGGGAGCGCCCAACGGAGGAAGAAAGGGTGGATGCGGAACCGAGAAGGAAAGGAGGAAGGAGATAAATCCTCTGGACCCCCGAGGTGAGGGTCGCGCTCCGCTCGACCTGGTACTTAATTTGTAGCAGAGAAAGAATTACAATGCAGGTTAGTACCTGTGATACTAGACAGAGGCTGCCCTTAGTAATGTCACATCGCCTCCCCCCCCCCAACCGAGAGTGGAACCGCCCGCACCTTGCCGAATTTCGCGGCAAAACCAGGGCTGCAGGGAGGTGTAGGGAGATCGGAGCAGCCCATTCTGTGAGGAGGGGGCGGACTACTACTGTGTCCAGTATTACCGTGCCCAGTTCTGGGCTCCTCAGTACAACAGAGACCTGGAGCTCCTGGAACTGGTCTAGCGAAGGGCAATAAAGACGATCCAGGGACTGGACTACCTCTCTTGTGAGGAAAGGTTGAAGGAACTGGGCCTGTTCAATCTCGAGAGGGAACTTCATCAATGTACATAAGTATCTGAAGGGAGGGTGTCAAGAGGATGCAGCCAGGCTCTTCTCAGTGGTGCCAAGCAATAGGACAAGAGGCAACGGGCAGAAACTGATGCTCAGGAAATACCACCTGAGCATGAGGAAGAACTTTACTGTGCAGTGACCGAGCACTGGAACAGATGGCCCCTAGAGGCTGTGGAGTCTCCCTCACTGGAGATATTCAAGAACCGTCTAGACGCAATCCTGTGCCTTGTGCTCTAGGATGACCCTGCTTCAGCAGGGAAGTTGGACCGGATTGTGGTCCCTTCCAACCCTGCCCATTCTGTGATTCAGTATGTGCATGTCCTGAGCCCATCCTGCGACAAGAGACATAAAAACGCCCGAAACGCTCTTCTCCGCCACCGGCCCTTATTCCGTCCGCGGGGGATGGTGTGGCGGAGCGCCCTCCTGTCCCAGCTCAGCACTCCGTGGCCCCCTCGGCCGCTGTTGGATGTGGCCGGGGGCGGGTCCTCTCCGCCCGCTTCCGTGTCCCCGTTCCCGGCGGGGCCGCGGCAGCATGGCCGGGGTGCAGCAGTGCCTTCTCCAGCTGCACGGCTGCCTGGAGCCCGGAGATGCCACCGGCAACGCCCTGTACGGATACAGCCTGCTCCGCCGCCTGGCCGAGACCTGCGTGGCCAGCCTGGCCCCCGACGAGCAGGGTGCGCCCGCGGGCCCGGCCCGGCCCCGGCTGGGGGTGGTCGGGGAGGGTCTGAGCGGGGCTTGGGGAGGGCTCGGTGGCAGCGGGACACGGGCACCGGGCCGATGGTTCTGCGGGGCGGCTCCCTCGGTGCTGCACTTCACGCTTGCTGTCACTGGTGTGGCGTAAAAGATGTATTCCGAGGGAGGGACGGTCTCTTGGCCCCAAATAACCATTTGCTGGGGTGAAAGCACTTTGGTCCGCTCACCGCTCTGCTGAGCCGCTCTTAGGTTGGCTTTGTCTCGGCCCTGAGCAGGGCCAGGCTCGGGTGCGAGGGCACAGGCCCGGACCCTGAGGCCATGGGGAGGTCAGTAGCACCCAATTATGTTGTGGTTTTTCGGGTGACAAGCATCAGTCACGCCTAAGGCGTTAGGGCACTCTTCTGCACCAGGGGATGAGCTGGGTGCTGTGAACGAAACCAGCCACCTGATGGTTCCTTTGCTTCCCCGCAGCGCTGCACCTGTCCCTGGTGTTTTCCCAAGAGCATGGCTTACTCGTCTTTATCCACAGATCCCTCAGCATCGAGGAGGTAAGTTGGCAAACTTTAAAGTAGTGTTTAGATAGTGCTATATGAACATGTTACACACTTCACTTTTTTTTTTAAACTTTTCAGTTTCGGGCGTGCAGGGAAGAAGCATTGAAGTTTCTTTGTATCTTTATGGAAAAAGTGGGTGACAACATTCATCCTTACGCCTGTAATATTAAGGTAGGTAAATGAAAATTATTTCCTAAAGGTCTTTGCCAGATAGTTGAAACAATTCTAGTGGGTGTCATGTCATAACATTCACAGCTATACTTCACCCCTCCCAGTCAGCCTTGTCTGTCTGTAGTGTTCTTGTTAGAGCTGAAATAATTTGTTTGACATAAAGTGTAATTCATACCACAGAGAAGTGTGGCATTGTTTCTTCAACTATAGACTTAATTTTATTAACTTTTCTGTATAGAACATAACAGGTATTGAATCTGAAAGTTAGTTATTGTAGTTGGATATAATAGTTATAACTTTTAATTTATACAAACTAAATTCATAATCTAAGTAGAAGATTTTTAAATGTGTCTATAGGTGGTGGTTAATTTTAAATACCGATTTAAAAAAAAAATTTTTCCTGAGAAGTTTTTACTTTTACAATATATACAGAAATTGGTGTAACTACGGTAACAGGTTACTGGAGTCTGGATTGCTGAATAGCTCTATGCTGCTTTGCATAGAAGTGCTTGACTGCACCACTGAAGTTTCTGATCTCAAATTAGTAGCTACTTATTGTAAGGAATGATAGTACTGAGGTAGGAAATTTGTTCTGTGTGCCTTTTACTCCAGAAACTGCAATTTCTTTGCTTGAACTGGGATTTGTTATTATGTCAGACAGTGCTGCGGTGTTGTCAGTGAAGCCACTTTCAGGACTAGACGTTGTTTTAGTCTTTTAAAAAACCTTAAACTGGTAAGGAACAGTACTTTAAAGAGGTAGAGGAATATGTTGTTACCTTTGAGTTTCCTTCTTTACTTACAAGTATTGTAATATTCATTTTCAAGCAAATTTGTCTTAGTGTCTATACAAAAGAGAAAGCAGCAAAATGTAGAATCCCAGCACTGGAACTTCTGATTAAGGTAAAATGCATTTTATAAGTCTCTCTTGTTTCTAGAAAAAAATAGAAAATCTGTTGTATTACTATAGTTACATTATGTCATGCAGAAAATCTGTACCACAGATTCACAGAATAAGCTGCATTGGAAGAGATCCACAAGGATCATCAAGTCCAGCTCCTGGCCCTGCACAGCGCCATCCCCAAGAGTCACACCATGTGCCTGAGAGCATTGTCCAAATGCTTCTCGAACTCTGTCAGGCTTGGTGCTGTGACCACTTCCCTGGGGAGCTGTTCCAGTGCCCAACCACCCTCTGGGGGAAGAACCTTTTCCTAATATTCAACCTAAACCTCCCCTGACACAACTTCATGCCATTCTCTCTGGTCCTGTCACTGGACACCCCAGAGAAGAGTTCAGTGTCTGCCCCTCCTCTTCCCCTCATGAGGGAGTTGTAGTCTGCAGTAGCAAGAGAATAGAGATAGTGTAATATTTAGATGTTACAAAGAGATATGTCTTAACAACAGATTGTCTTCAGTATTCTCCAGTAGGTTGCTTAGATGTGCACATGTTATTCCTTCATCTGTTAGAGCATGACACGATTGTTCTGAAGACAGTTACAGATCTCTCTGCCTATTACATTACTTAAGGAGAAATTTTGCAATTCAATTGCATTCTTGCTTTAAAATACTATGTATTATATATAATATTATAATATAAGATACAGTATTTGAAATGTGTGGAGGAGGAGGACTTTTTTTCCAGAAGTTTAATTACTGTGTGAGACAGTACTTCCTTACAGTGTATTAAGACCCTTGTTTTGTAAATGCTTTTGTGCCTACTTAGTTTTGTTTATAAGAAACTAAACTCCCTTCTGAGTTACTCTGTGTCAGTTCTGTGAATTGGATTAGCTCTATACCAGCAGGGAGAGAAATACAGTATGATAAAAGCTACTGCAGACTTGCTAAGCCTGTGCTCTTGTGGCGTTAATATATACGTATGTTTAAATTATACTGTTTATTGTTTTCGCATAGATGATCTATGTATATATGTAGCCTATAAATTAAAAATTGTGAATTTTGTATTTATGCATATATAGGAAGGTAGTTTGTTGTTTAAGTAGATTGCATGCCATTACTCTTTTTTGGACAAGTCACCTTAGATCTCTTTCATTGAATAGCACACTTGCTTACTGCAGCTGAAGTTACATGTATGAACTGTGTTTTTATTTAGACCAAGTAGCATTGTGATATTGATCTTAATGCTTACTGATTTTTTTTTTAATCTATGTTAGTTACTTCACAGTTTACGACGTTCCTGTCTGATGGAAGAAATGAAAGTTGGGGAGATATTTAATAAATTTTATGGGGAGCTTGCTGCAAAAAGTAAAATTCCCGATACAGGTAGGCTTTAGTTTTTCTGTTAATTTTCTGTGGTTTATTTGCATTCAGTTTTTGTTGGATTATACCTATGGAAATGTATAATTGTTATTCCTGTGGCAAGTGTGTTTAAAAATGTAAAAAGGTAGTAGTAAAATTTGTTAAGGTCTTCTGATCATGATATGAAATTAGCTCTTCCACCTGTACATTCCTATGAGCTAACATGAGGAAGAAATCCTATAGTGGCATTGACTGGTGGCAGTTCATAGTGAATTTAAGTATAGATCTTGTTTAGGATTCCTGACGTAAGAGTATCTTTGTGTCTGATGTGTTACTATTACTCCCTAAATGCCTAAATCGTGAAAGTAATTCCAATTTTACTGTCATTAGCCAACTTAACTTTGCCAGATTGCTAGATATAAATTTTTTCCCGGCTTCAGTGCTAACTTGCTGTAGTTGAATCTTTGTATTTACACTTAGACATGGTTTATAACTATACAAACACACACACACACACACACCCCTCCTCTGTAACTTTGAGCCTTAAGAGTAGTCCTGGTTCCTCCAGTCTGTGCTCTCAGCAAAAACAGGCTGCCCATTCCTGTCAAAGCTCATGTCAAGGCCAGCTCAGTAGCTCAGTGTGCTGGTTGACAGCTAGTGAACATGGTTCAGCTGTGTGCCCGGATGGCCAAGAAGATCAGTGGCATCCTGGCCTGTATCAGCAATAGTGTGGCCAGCAGGACCAGGGCAGGGATTGTCCCCCTGTACTGAGCACTGGTGAGGCCACACCTCCAATGCTGTCACCTCTCACTGCAAGAGAGGCCCAGATGTGTTGGACCCTATCCAGAGAAGGGCAGTTGTAGTGGTTTGGCCTTGGCTGGGTGCCAGGTGCCCACTACGGCGCTCTATCACTCCCCTTCCTTGTGGGGTAGGGGAGAGAATAAGATGGGAAACAACTCGTAGGTTGAGATCAAAGCAGTTTACTAATAGCAAAAAAGAGGGAACAAAGCAAGAGTTTGCGCGTGCAAGCAGAAAGAGAAGGTAATCTCTACTTTCCATCAGCGAGCGATGTTCGGACACTTCCCGGGCAGCAGGGTCTCAGCACGCGTAATGGTTCCTCTGGAAGGCAGACATTTCAGAGCAACAAATGCGCCCGCCTTCCTCCTCTCTCCCTGGACTTTTATATCTGAGTTGACGTCACATGGTATGGAATATCCCTTTGGCTGATTTGGGTCAGCTGGCCTGGCTGTGTCCCCTCCCAGGATCTTGCCCACTCCCAGCCCTCCTGATGGGGGAAGGAGTGTCAGAGGGACAACACTTCTCAGCAGTAGCCAAAACACTGGCATGTTATCAACAGCCTTCCAGCTACCAGTGCAAAGCACAGCACTGTGAGGACTGCTAAGGGAAAGGTGAACTCTCTCTTGGTCAGACCCAATACAGCAGTGGAACTGGGGAAGGGCCTGGAGCACGAGTCCTGTGAGGAGCAGTTCAGGGAGCTGGGGTTTCGCCTGGAGAAAAGGAGGCTCAGGGGTGACCTTATTGCTCTCTACAACTGCCTGAAAGGAGGGTGTAGCCAGGTGGGGGTCGGCCTCTTGCATCATATAACAAGTGACACGACAAGAGTAAAGGGCCTCAAGCTGCACCAGGGAAGGTTTAGATTGGACATTAGGAAAAATTTCTTCACGGGAAGGGTTTGTCAAGCACTGGAACAAGCTGCCCAGGGACATGCAGTCACCATCACGGGAGGTATTTAAAAGGTGTGTAGATGTGTGACTTGGGGACATGGTTTAGTGGTGAGATGTGGCAATGTTGGGTTAATGGTTGGACTTGGTGATCTTAAAAGTCTGTTCCAACGTAAACAATTCTATGATTCTAAAGCTCTTTGTAATCATATTCTATAACACTGGCTAATTTTGTCCTCAAAGCTCCAGTTTTAGTGTGATAGTTCCTGCATTGGTCACTTCTAATGTGAGCTCATCAGTTCCTGCCTTACCTGATTATATTATTTATGATCTTAGGCATATTACTGTGAGCTCTAGTTTGATTGTCTAGACTGCTTACAGCTGAAATCTTGGCTTGACAGGTCTACCCCCCACAAAACTTGTTGTGTCTGCATAGAATCCTTCAGTCTGAATTGAAGCCTGGAAACTTCTCTTCTTCTAAGCTGTTTGCCTTAACAAATGCTTCCTCAGTGGATATAGCCTTTGAATCAGTTTTCTGAGCCCTGTTTAAAAAGAGTAAATGTGTTTAACTTACTAATGTGAGAGGAGGATACATCTTACATGGTAGTATGTAGTTATATATATGTTCGCATGTACATAAAAACATGTCTGTCCCAGCCTCTAATCACCAATTAAACTGTCAGGGATGGTTTTCTCATGGTTGCAATTTAAAAGGAATTGCACTGGAAATGTCGAAGCAATGATTTCAGTAATTAATATTCAACAATATTGAAAATTATTTTCTAGTATTGGAAAAGATTTATGAGCTTTTGGGAGTTTTGGGAGAAGTCCAGCCTAGCGACATGATTAACAACTCTGAAAAACTATTCCGAGCTTATTTGGGAGAGCTTAGAACACAGGTATGATTGGAATTTCTTTTCATTCTTCGGTTTTTTGCTTTGGTTTTTTTTTGCGTTGCTTTGGGTTTTTTTTCCTTTAATGTGTATAGCACTGGGTGTTGGAATACTATTGTAGCTAGTACAGTTTGTAGGGATCTAACTGGATAATCATAAATGCTTCCTTAAGGACTGTTAAAGTTTGAGTTCTCTGGTTCTGAGAAGCTTTCAAAGCAAAGATTCAATGCCATCAGTAATAGCAAATTAACAAATTTACTGTGTGAAAAGGTGGCATGTGATGATCATTCCCCAAGAAATGTTACATTTCCGTGCATTGGGTAGTTTCTGATTTGTTCTCTACTGCCTGCATAGTCCTTGCACTTGGGGTAAATATCACATTTCTGCTGAACTTTACTTTCTTATATTCCACAGTTTTAAGTACTTTTAAGGCGTTAGTGTGTGTTATCTAAGCGTTGCCATGGTTGATCTTAGTGGAACATTTCCATGCTTTTCAAAGGATGTCTTACACTTACCTCCAAGTGATCTGACACTTACGAGTGGAAGGTGTTTCTATGGGGTTGTGTTCATAGAGTTGGGTGCTGATGTAACAATTAAGTTGAAATAAGTTATTTTAACCACACTTCTGGGAACTGGGAAGCCTTGGTGTAAATTTATCTTAGTTTGAGGATACTTTCTTTTACAGATGACATCTGCTACAAGGGGACCCAAGCTACCTGTTGTAGCAGGATGTCTGAGGGGACTGGTTGCACTCATGTACAACTTCACCAAATCTGTGGATGAAGGTATGTTCCTTCTCTATGTCAAAGGCAGTTATACATTTTGATACAGTTTTACACACAATTATACGTTTAATACAGCCAAAAAATAGCATCACTTCTCACTGTAAACTCAGAATGAAAATTTCCCGTCTGGTTTATGCAAAATACATGGTCCTCGTAGTCTGTCTTTGTGTGAAGTGGCTTTTCAGTAAGTACATGTTTGAAGTGCTGTTTTCTGACCAGATATTGGGCAGCTGTGGGAGCCACATTGAAACTGGAATTTCAATGTTTGAAATTTGTATTTGTATACATTTTGTATAGAGTTGTGTTTCTCTTACTAGAGTCTGTTAAAACACAGGTATTCAGAAAAATCAGTTAATATAGATGTACATTTTTTTTCAAGTTTAAGAGTATTTCAGGGAAAAAGGTCTGTGTCTCTTAAAATGAAGTAAGTAAGACTTTTCAATATTGCTTTGTCATACCAAGCTTTGATAAAAATGTCTTTGTCGTCACTCTACCTGTTGTATGTCAATAGTGAAATACTCACTATTGGATTGTTTCACAGATCCTCAGACTGCAAAGGAGATTTTTGATTTTGCGATGAAAGCGATCAACCCACAGGTAAATCTGCCACGTGTTAGTTATTCTGCATAAATGAATTAGCCCTGATGAAGAGTAAATCACATGACAAACCTTTTCTGATATTACAGGTTGACCAGAAGCGATACGCAGTACTTTTAGGTAAGAAGCAAATTATTTCAATTCATGCTGTGGTGGATACTGTACATGCAATGGTGTCTTCGGTCTGGAGATATTTATTCTTTACTGGCTGTGTTCAGGTGGCTCTGGTCTTCAATCTTCTAAGCTGATCGTGAGGGGAAAGCTGCTGTACTTTAAGCTGGAATCTAGAGAGTTTAACATGTATTTAGTTAAACTACTCAAGGTTGAAATAGCTTATGAATAGCAACATTGCACTTGATGCCATTTTCCCCTCTGGAGTAGTACAAACTGAGATATGAGAAAGAAGTAGAATAAGAGGAGTGTAGCTAATTAGGAGAAAAGAGAAACCAGTAGATTGAGTTAAAAGTAAAAGCAGGAAGAGACAATTCATTGGAAGAAATAGAAAAAGAATAGGGAGGGAAATCAGATTAGAAATTGGCTTGTGAAATGTGAGTGGCTTGTGCAGAAATTGCAAAAATGCAAGGTTTAAGTATTAGGCCCGTGGTAACTGTGAGAGGTAAAACTATTTAAAGATAGTCTGCCCTCCCTCCAGTTAATTCATTAAGGATCTTGACATTTCATTTATGTTTATATTTGGATTATTACCTATAATCTGAATTCTGTATTTGCCTGCATCACAGTTTGACAGGGGAGGGGACTTGTGCGTGTGTCCTGACAACAGAAACCAGATCCTTCTGAGTTGTGCAATCAAGTACCGTTATTTATAACCACCAAAATCCCTTTCTTTTTCACTGTGAATGTAAATTACTTCAGAATACACCTGTGTTTTCCATAATGGTGTACATTTAAGAAGAGGATTTTGGAGGGGTTTTTTTATGCTTAAGTTCTTAATGTTTGGACACTGATACTGTAATGGCTAGAGGAATACATTTTATACCCTCCAGTCATGGTGGGTCTACCTACCTGAAGTCCTAATATGGACTTTTTTAGTCTGGGCTGGTTATATAAAGTGAAATGTAAGTCTGGTATTTAATGAGAATTATTTTTGAATTACAGCTGGTTTGCAGTTGTTCGGCTGGCACGCTGCTCAGTTTGGAGCCTTGCTCCTGGACAACTATGTGTCCCTCTATGAAGCCATGTGTAAATGGTGTGGCCACACACATCAGGAGCTGAAGAAAGCCAGCTATTCTGCACTAGATTCATTCCTCAAGCAGGTGTGGTAACTTCACTGGGATCCCTGAGTCTAAAGCAAAGCTAAATTTCTTGAAATAGTGGGAATATTTGGTTCTTGGAAGTTCAGTTAATCTGTTTAATAAATAATTATTATGTTTGAAATGCTTTGTATTACAAGCTAGGTATATATTAAGACTTACTGTAAATTTTTTCTGAAATGCTGAAATGTGTGTGTCTGTTTTAAAGATTTCTTTAATGGTGGCTAAAGATGCAGAGCTACACAAGAGCAAGTTGCAGTTCTTCATGGAGCAGTTCTATGGCATCATCAGAAGAATGGATTCGAGCAGCAAAGAATTGTCCATTGCCATTCGCGGATATGGGCTTTTTGCAGCAGTACGTGCAGAAAAGTTATTCTGATAAAGGAGTTTGCGGAATGCATGTAAAGCTAGGATTCATATACTGTTCATTTTACAGTTTTATATAGCTTGTTTAATAGGGAATGTTCATGTTTCTGGACTAAGTGTTGAACTTAATTAACTACACTGGGAAATACCTCTGGATGAATCTTTCAGCATTGAGAGTTGTAGTTACTTCTTCTTGTGTATGAGTTCTGAAGTGGAAAAACAGGAGCTTCCTATACAGCTGTCACAAAACTTAAGGATGTGCTTAATTGCTTAGGTACAGGCAATACCTCTTATCTCTCTCTGCATTAAATGGTAGAATCCAGGCCAACTTTCCTCTGCAAGTAGTTCAGATGTTTCCTACAGAGCTGGAATCTCACTCAAAGAACTAAAAGGCACTGTTGACTGCAAGACACTAGGCGGTAATTTGTGAAACAACTACAAACTAAAATACAAAAACAAACAAAGAAACAACAAACAAAACCATGCTTACATACATATGTGGAGGGCAGGTATGTTTGTCAGTACGCACCATTAGGAACTACCTTCCAATTTTTGTCAGCAGTCAGTTAAAATGGGAATATGATAATAAAGCTAAAATTCAATAAAGGGTGGTATTTATGTATCTGCAACCTCTGTGCTTGATGGTGGTGCCACAACTTTTATATAACAAAATTCTAGATGTTTTTTTTTCTCTCTCGAAGCAAAAATTAGATTAAATAAATCTCAAAGATTATTTAGAGAAGGCTAGGAAATGTGATAGGATTCAGCCAGTAACCAGCTATTCCTTTTTTTTGCTACCTTTAGAGTAGCGTGCATTTGTTTTGTAGAATTTTCCATGTGCTTTGTTGAAACTTAGTCATCCTCTTCTGTGTTATGAGGTAGAAAGGAATTGAATTTAAGATATGGTTTCCAGAAAAAAAAAGTATTTCAAATTGCTGAGTCGAAAAAAGTCTATTGAAAATATCTATTAGAGAACTTAAGAAGTTAAAAGTGCATTATGTAAATACAGACATAGGATAATACTGCAAATTTTATCAAATTAATGCTCCAATACCTATAAATGTTAAGTATGTTAAGATACACTACTAGTTGTATGCGTGCTTTGCTTAAATCTTGGCTAAGCATCAGATACTGGGTTGTAAGGAAGCAGAGTCTTGGTGCTACTGCAAGCAGTGACTGTTCAAGTTTGGTTCAGTTTCAAGAGAGAATATTTCTTTAATTGTCTAACTGCTAAAATAATCTTAAAATTATATTTTAAGTTCTACAGATGATAAATGGATAGTGTTAATTTTGTCAGCATATTTTTAGACAGACTAGATTGAACCTTTAGGCTAACTCCCGTATTTCGCCCTTACCTAAATCAGTCCATTCTTTTCTATAGTCACTTCCCTACCACAGTCCTTGCCTGTGACCTGGTTCCTTTCCACAAAGACTGCTTTTTGACCTAGTTCATGCTGTGATTTACAAATCATTCTATAGAAATCTGTAAGGTTTATTGCATAATCTCTGTTACTATTTGGGATACTTTCCACTTGTTCATTAGTTCAGAAGTAGTCCTTAGCCTCTGTTTGTACAGACCCTATAACAATAAACGTTCAGAGTCTGGACTGCTAGATTAAGTGTAATAGTAGTAACCTGTCAATAATAATCAGGTAAGCTACATTAAGGTAGCCACTTATTACTCTAATGCAGCTAGTTCAAAAGATAAGTGACTGTTAGAATCCATAATGCCATATTTAAGATATTTACAGCCAAACTCACTGTTTTTCGGGCTGGTTATGAAATTGTGTCACTGAAAGTTCAAGTAGTTTTACAGTAAATTACCCTGAATTAGTGAACTATTATTTTAGTTCATCGCAGGTGCCATGTTTCTCATACATGTAGCAAGTAGAATACTTAAAGTTTAGTTTACTCAGATATGTTGAGTTTCTGGAAAAACTTAACTATTATTCTTATTATGTTTCATGGAAGACTGGGCTGGGTTTTAGTGCTACAGCTATGTTTGCTCAGCTCTCCAAAATTGCTAAATCAGGTTTTTATCTTCTCTCTGTAAGCCCTGTAAAGCTATACATTCTAAGGATGTGGACAACATGTACGTGGAGCTCCTTCAGCGTTGTAAGCAGATGTACCTCACAGAAGCAGAAACTATAGATGATCATCTGTATCAGCTACCAAGTTTCCTCCAGTCCATTGCAAGTGTGATATTCCACATAGATACAGTAAGTGGAGTATTTAAAGTACCAGTCAATTCTTTTATGCGGTTACAGATGTATAAGGAGGTGGTAGCTCTGAATCTCCCTATGGTGAAAGGTGTTTCTTTAAGTGCAGTGTGATGACATCTAGCCAGTAGGGGATGGGAAGAATATCAGGAGAGTGCTCTATTGGATTTTATGTGAATCAAGAGAAGGCACTGAATATACTAAATAAAATGCTACAGTGTATTGTAGTGAAAACCATGATAGCCAAATGTGAATACATTTTTATTTAAGTTCTTTATTTGGACACAGCCATACCATTTATGTGTTTTATACAACTTTGCTGCTGCTTTGTCTTTTGGTACTGATACTGAGCATGTCCTCTGAGGCTGATATTTTGATTCTTCTATGATGTTGTGCTGTCTGTTAAATGAGGGTTTTCTGGATCCTAGCTGGAGCTGTTAAGTAAGTTTGGGATATACATTTGGTGTTAAGATGGTTAAAGATGAACAGATTATAATGCTATTATTGTTGTTTAATTAAATTAATTCTTTTCTAATATTCTTAAGACTGGATTCACTGAAGCACTAATCTATTCAGGAACTGCTTTCCATTATGTATTCCAGGAAAATTTCTTACTCTGTTTGTTTAGTTTTATTTTGGGGGGATTTTGTTCTTGTTGTTGCTTTTTGTTTGTTTC
Source organism: Atrichornis clamosus (assembly GCA_013400975.1). Lineage (NCBI taxonomy): Eukaryota > Metazoa > Chordata > Aves > Passeriformes > Menuridae > Atrichornis > Atrichornis clamosus. Next base: position 89,465 of record WBMZ01003334.1, read on the forward strand.
TTTGTTTGTGATTTTTCTATGCCTAAGATGAATTCACTTGCTAAGTCTCTTCTTATTCTCAGAGCAGGTCATGATGCAAACTCTTACAACAAAGTATCTTCCTGAAATAATTTTGCATAATTCCTCATAACACTGATACTGAGTTATAATCACTGTCTTTGCATGATGGACATTTTGCTTTTCTTTATTCTAGGTTCCTGAAGTATACACTCCAGTTCTTGAACATCTAGTTGTGCTGCAGATCAACAGCTTTCCACAGTACAGTGAAAAAATGCAGCCGGTCTGTTGCAGATCTATAATAAAGGTGTTTCTGTCCCTCTCAGGAAAAGGTCCAGTTCTCTGGAGCTTTATTAGCACTGTGGGTGAGTCTGTGATTAACTTTGTTGGAGTGTTTTGGCATTGTGGAGTTTTTTCCTTTGTTGTTTTTCTTTTTTTTCCCCTAAATTGCTTAACCGCTTCTAAGATATGTGGAATAGCCATTTAGGATCAAAAGTTAAGCTTGTCCTGTTCTCTAATAATGGAGGTTCTATGATTTCATCGTGCTATTTTTCAATACCCGTTGTTAAATAACATGAGGAATGCATTTAACTACTCGTTTGGATAACAAGGTGGATATGATTAAGGGCAGGATAATATATTTTTGTGATATGACTTGCATTCCTGCTCTGAAGGATTATGAGAAGAAAGAGATTTCATAGAAAAGTGTACAAAAGTCTATTAAATGCCCTTTCAGTTACCCCTACAAAATATCACAGAAAATAGGGTGAGTGTCATCTCTATTAGAAATGTAATTTTTTTCATGCTCTGGAACTTCTAGGTAGTAAAAGTGAAAATTCCAAATATACAGTTTGTCAGGTACAGTCCTGCAGATGTAATACTGGATTTGTCAGCATTGGTAACTGACAGTTCTAGTTGCCTCCAGCATGCTCACATTTTATTTTAATGATTTTCAGAAATTATTGTTAATTTCTTTCAATTATTTGTAATGGCTTTTCTCTGTTGCTGTGGCATTTTCGTTGTTTCTCGTGTTCTTGAGTTGGGAAGTGGTGCACCCAAGCACAATGGAGATCCTAAGTCCATGAGAGTCATTGGGAGTGGTTGCCTTTTCAGTAAGGGCATTACAGGTAATGCCTTGGTCTTCACTTCATCCAGAATCAGGAAAAAATCACAGCAGTATTGAGAAAAAGTAGGAAGAAGCAAGTTCAGAACTGGTTCCCCGCGAAACATCCTAGAGTTAAGTCTCTGATTAGGGCTTTTTTGTCCTTAAAGCAAAAAATATGTTTTCTTCTGCCTCTGCCTCATCCTGACAGATTATAGAAATAGAAGACTGATTTGTTTCATTGTTAATGTAATGAGTGATATGGATGCTGTGCCTTTTTAAATCTATTCAGGCAATTTGGGTTTTTGTTTGTTTCAGTGCATCAGGGATTAATCAGAATTTTCTCCAAGCCGATCACATTTTCAAAGGTAAAATAACTGTTTAAACATACTTATTTCATTTAGATTCCTAGAGTATACATTCCAGTTCTTGACAATCTAGCTCAGTAAGCAGGGGAAGGCCTAAAGAAGCAAAAATTGTACTATCCATTTTGTTATTAATGCATTATTGTTATTACTTATTGGCTTATTTGTTGTTAGTCTCTCATCCCTACATCTGCTCAGCATAATGTGGATGTGCCTCTTGTACTGAATTAAAAAAAGACAGGAAATAGACTTTTGTTTGGTCAAGTTGTCTGTAATAAAGTAGGTTGTAATTAAAGTCATCCAACCTCCTTCCAGGTTAACAAATTTTGGACATTTAAAAAGTTTTACTTTCGAATGCTTGTGTTAAGCAATGATACTAAAGCTTTTTAATCCTCTGCAGCAGGATAACCATAGAATTTCTCAAATAACTGAGCACTAGGAGAAGAAATTTAGAGGTTTTTTTTCATTTAAGAAGAGGTGGTTGTTTTGTGCTCTTTTCAGGTTGATGGAGAAAGCTAAAGTTGCAGGTTTCTACCTGCAACAATAATTTTACATTGTGTTTCAGGATGGGTCACGTAGTTCTATATGCAGTTGTGTTGGGATTTGACTGAAATGGAGTTCATTTTTCCTACAGCATCCCTTGTGGTGTTGTGCTTGTATTTGTAACTGGAAATGTGTTGATAACACACCAGTGTTTCGGCTACTGCTGAGCAGTGCTGGCACAGCATCAAGGCTGGCTCTCCAGCATTCCCCCTCAGCAGCAGGCAGTGGGAACAAAATCCTGGGAGGAGACAAAGCTGGGACAACTGATCCAAACTGACCAAAGGGATATTCCATACCATATGCTCAGCAGTAAAAGCTGGCAGAAAGGAGGAGGTGGGAGAGACATTAGTTATTAAGATCTTTGTCTTTTGGAACATCTGCTACATGTACTGAAACCCTGCTTCCCAGAAAGTGGCTGGGCACTGCCTTCTGATGGAAAGTAGAGAATAAATCTTTTCTCATCCTTTGCTACTAAACTGCTTTTATCTTGACCCATGAGTTTTTTCCATCTTATTTTCCTCCTGCCCGTTCTGCTGAGTAGGGAAATCATAGAGTGGCTCAGTGGGCACCTGCCATGCAGCCAAAGTCAAACCACCACATCAGCGTTTCTGAAAAATATTATGTCCCTTCAGGATTTTTTTGGAAAAGAAACTTCTGGATCAGAAGAATCCTTTGAAGCTGGAGGGGCTGGGACTCGGAGATCGAAAGTACTGACTTACAAGGACTACCTCTATCTCTTTAGAAGTCTACTGAGCTGTGACACAATAAAGGTAAAATCATAGTTAACATGAAAATACAAAGGGCAACACTATCCTGAGTCTTACTGTCTTATCGCTGCTTTTCTAACCCTAGACTCTTTCAAAATGTCATACTGTAGAAGGAAAGTTTCCTAGTTTTAGTTGGATTTTATGGCTGATAAATGAGTTAAACAGGGATTAATTTATGCTTTCATAGCTGAGAGACATGTAAAACTGGAGTCTTTGGATCATTTAAATGTTAGTTTGTAAATTAAATAATTTTCATTTGTGTTTTGAAATATGAACATTTTCGTCCTACAAAGGAATGTGTTTTTGAAGATGCAGACTTTCTTAGTGAAAATTCCCAGCTGCAATCCCTGAGTCGCTTGCTGTATGATGAATTTATAAAATCTGTTTTGAAGATTATTGAGAAATTGGATCTGACTGTTCAGAAACTGGATGGTAGTGAACAGGTGAGATCTGAGGACTTGTCCATTATTTCCTGCTGTTGTAGGGGAACCAAAATCATATTCCCTGTTTTGTTTTCATTACACCTTTTAGTGTCCTTGAAGTAACATTTATCCTAGATAAAATGTTTTACTTAATATTTCTGAATGTTGCATTGCAGTGTTAAGAGATGAAAACATCAGAATTAGTAGAAGTTCACAGAACCTGTTATTTTAGACTTCCTGCTGTGGCATGTACTGGTTTTTATTTTTCTACTTGCTTTCTCCTCAGAAGCAAGCATCTCTTATTACTCCTTGGAATTATTGATGTGTCAGTTGTTAGCCCTTTGTCTGTCAGACTAGTGACTTACAGCTAGAAAAAGAGACAGATTGTTTATCTGGCAAAAAAGGGTGTAAATCCTTTCTATGTTGCCACTGATCCAGTGTTCTTGCTTCAATATTTGTTTTCAGGATGAAGATGAAAATGCAAGTGACAGTGCTTTGGTTGGGCCTACTTCTGACCCTGCTTCGAACCTTCAGCCAACGAAGCCAACAGATTTTATTGCCTTTATAAATTTAGTGGAATTCTGCAGGTATTGATATGTTTTTATGTAATTTGGAAGTGGCAAAGTGGTTGGAAGAAGTTTGAGGTGAGATGTATTCAAGATGCTTGTTTCTGAGTTAGTTTGAGACATCATATTTGAAAATACACTGGATGATTAGCAAGGAGATAGGAAGGGTTTTTCAAACATCTGATCCATAAATAAACACATGCTAGCTCATCAGCTCGAGTTTTTTTAAAGAGTAGAGGAAGTCATTCACTTCCATCATTTGGGTGTAATTGTCTTTCAAGATATGTTGTAACTTCTAGTATTGTACTGACTGTATATCCTAAGTACTTCAGAGACCAGAGATAGTGTTCATACACTAGTAAGGGGTACTAAGTGAAAGGTACAGCATTAGCTGCCTGTGAAGTCCATTAATGAAATGTGATGTGTGAGGATGTGTGTTTGTATAGATTCAATAAATTCAATAACAAGATACAATAAGGAAGAAATGGCTTTGCACTCTAAAGCAAAATAAAAATCTTCCTGTGCTTGCCTCAGAAAGCTGCATGTAGTTATTCTCTGACTGTCTTTGGAACAGCTCTATTATACCAGTATTTCTTTCTTGTACTGAGATGAAAGTTTACAAAAATGAAACATTTTATTCCATTTCTTTTTTCTATTTTTTTTCCTTTACATTTTCTGTGCATCTATTTTAGAGAGATACTTCCAGAGAAACATGTGGAATACTTTAACCCTTGGGTGTATTCCTTTGGTTATGAGCTTATTATACATTCAACAAGACTACCTCTTATTAGTGGATTCTACAAGCTACTCTCTGTTACAATGAAAATTGCCAAGAGGATAAAATACTTTGAGGTGAGATCTTTTACCCAGTGGACGGGTAACATATTGTATTAATGATTGTGCATTTCTTTATGTATAGTATTTTATGCATTATGGAAAATAGTTCATTGAAACTGTTACTGTGTTGTTTCAAATGTTTATAGCCTCCTATGCCTCGAAACTGTTACTGTGTTGTTTCAAATGTTTATAGCCTGCTATGCCTCCACAGTTAGAAGTACATAGTAATTTAGACTAAAAGCCCAGTTTCTGAGGAGACACCATCCATGTGTAATCACAGAATCTCAGAATTAGGGTTGGAAGGGACCTCTGGAGATCATCCAGTCCAACGCCCCTGCCAAGGCAGGGTCACCTAGAGCAGGTGACGCAGGAGCTGGTCCAGGTGGGTTTGGAATGTCTCCAGAGAGGGAGAGTCCACGACCTCCCTGAGCAGTGTGTTCCAGTGCTCTGCCATCTTCTCCATGCTTTTTCTGGAATCCAGAGCTCAGTGAGCAGAAAGAAGTACACTGGCAGTGCAGCAGCTACAAAGGATAGTTTGGATAGAAACAACCTAACCAGAGCAGCAGAGACTTGTGGGTTAATCACTCAACTTCTGGGGTACATCCTATTCCACTCACTGATTTCTGCAGGGACTGTGATGCCCTATTGGAGGATGCACTATTTGTGGTATGAAGCTATTGTAAAGTGATGGTGGGCTAAAACACATGTGGGTGTGTAGCCCACCACAGAGCCCAGAGCTGCTGATGACACCAGGTGAAGCAAATTTGGGAACTCACTGGTATAGATACTTGTACTGTGGCTGCTGTTGTAGTTTGCTGTTTTCTTGTTACACCAGCATTTCTTGCCACCTGGACATCCACTGTTACGGGAGTTTGGTTTAATTATGGTTTGTTAGATGGGTGGGGAAAATCAAGCCATTGCAAAGTTACTTTTCAGTCATGTATCTCTTGTTTATTTGCATAATATTAAGTGTATTCCAAAAAATTGACCCTCAGTGCACCATATTAATGTTAATTTCTAAACTTTGAAAGATTAAAGGTGCATTTCAAGTTTTCATTTATACCAGTTTCAAATTGGGCAGTGATGTATTTATTCTAAGTTGAACTTAGTGGTTCATATCTGTACTACGTACTATAAGGTTTTTATTACTTTTGACTTGTGGTTTCTCTTTGGTAGGGTGTCAGTCCAAGGAGCCTCAGAAAATATCCTGAAGACGCAGAAAAGAGCTCTTGCTTTGCACTGTTTGTAAAGTTTGGAAAAGAGGTAAGGAATTTTGCTCACTTTCTTAGTCTGAATATAAACATACATGATTCAATCAAAATTTTATCTTCTGAGAAATCTTACATATACAGTAATAGAAGTATTCCTGATTTTTGAGCTATGCAATGTAGTGGGGCTTTAAGATTTTTTTCTGTCTGGTTTTTACTTAATGTCAGAAGAGGTGTATTGATCACCTATTCATATGCAATTGAGAAATAACTGTATAATTGTCCATAATTAAATACTTTCTGGTAACTGTCTGCAGATAAATGAGATTCCAGTATAGGTTTTGTCTCTGTTATTTTACATAGGTATTAGTACAGCTAAATTACAATCTTAAAAGGTTCATGATTTTTCTTGATCTATTAATCTGAATTTTAGGTTGCAGCAAAAATGAAACAGTATAAGGATGAGTTGTTGGCATCTTGTCTGATTTTTTTGCTCTCTTTACCGCATGACATCATCATGCTTGATATCAGAGCATATATTCCCGCACTGCAGGTGAGTCAGTCATGTACAGCTAACAATTCTTTTTTTCTAAGATATATACAAACATTCTGTGGTAAGGTTAAAGTCCGCTTGAGCTGTTAAGATAACTGTTAAGCTCTCTACAGTCTTCAATGAGATAGAATATAAATGACTTGACTCTTTGGATAAACTAGTAAATTGTTGGAATTTGCTTTTGCGCTAAGCAGACTCTCTTAAGTGCCTGTGTTGCAGTTCAAATGTATCTCCTGTGCTGACCTTGAGTGAGATATTAAACAGGCAAAATTATTGCAAAGGGAGATGTATGTTATGCTAAATGCTTTCAAATTTGTCTTTTTTACCTTTAAGTAATACTAGTCAGTAAATGTGAAAGGCTGATAGTTTTCTATTTGACGCTTAGAATGCATTTAAGCTGGGCCTTAGCTGTACCCCAATGGCTGATCTGGGACTGAATGCTTTGGAAGACTGGTCAGCTCACATCCCTAGACATATGATGCAGCCGTACTACAAGGATATTCTGCCTCTTCTTGATGGTTATTTGAAAAGCTCTACGTCTACAGGTACATATATGCAAAAAATTGCTAGTCTCAAGGGAGAGGAAATAATTTTTTTTATAAAGATGTGGATGTGACATGCCTTTTGTCTATATTGTGCACTTCCTGTGGTTGGAACAGTATAACTTCCCTTACGCCCCAAAATGTACTTTTTTCTTAAACTAGGACTTACTTGCTACTGCTGAACAATCAGTTATTATTGCCATTTTATTTGTTACTTCTCTGTGATATGTCCTTTATTTGCTTAAATCAGCTTAGTTTTCACTAAGACTTATCTTCCTTAATGAAGATGTTAAATGAAAGAATAATCGTCACATCCTAAAAATAAAAACGGGCAAAACCAGAATATTTTGTTTTGGTTTTTTTAATGAAACTATGAGTAGGTGCATGACATGCTGGTACAATAAATTGGTATTGATATGCTAGTTTTTTTGTTCCTCAGTTGAATCCCAGAATAACTGGGAAGTAAGGAAACTTTCTCGAGCAGCCCAGAAAGGACATAATAAAGTTGTGATACAGCATATAAGAAAAGCAAAGACGTCTTCAGTGGTAAGAACCCTGTTTCTTTTTAGAGTTGAATGTTAATCCTTCTTTCCCACTATTTCTTTCCCTTTCTTGTATGCATACTTTTTTTTTTTTTTGAGAGCTATTTCTACCTTAGATGAGTTCAATGAGTGCCATTCTACAGTGTGACTCAAAAAGCTGTTACATCAGCACAGCTGGGAAGATGTCATGTCCCAGGCTGAAAATGGGAATTAAGCAGGGAAAGGGGACTGAAGAAATCCTGTAAGCCAGTATCACTGCTAGACTGATGCATTATGTCAACAAAAATTTTGACTCCAACACCAAAAATCAGGTCCCAGCTTAGCAGCATTGCAGTATGCAATACAATTTTGTGAATGTGCAAGTTTTTGGGACTTTTTAAATTATCTTGTGGGTAGGCTTATAGTCTTTAGAGGCCAACATATATATTACTTTGACCAGTGGTCTCTTACCAGTATAAGTGTAGTTTTATTTGTATATTCCAATGCACAAACTAATTTGGAAGAAACCTCTTTTTAGGCATGAAACTATTAGTTACTCCTATATATAGAACTCTTTCCAACCTGGTGGTCTTTAAACATAATGCTCCTGGAGTTAGTCCAGTGGAGAGCTACAAACATGCTTAGAGGACTGGAGCATCTCTTACGAGGAAAGGCTGAAGGAGCTGGGCCTGTTTAACCTGGAGAGGTGGAGACTGAGAGGGGATCTCAAGAATATCTGTGTGTATCTGAAGGGAAGGTGCCCTGAGGATGGACCCAGGCTCTTCTTGGTGGTGCCAGGCTATTGCAAGAGGCAATGGGCAGAAACTGATGCACAGGAAGTTCCACTTGAACATGAGGAAGAACTTCTTTACTGTGCAGTGACCGAGCACAAGAACAGATTGCCCAGAGGGGGTGTGGCGTCTCCCTCACAGGAGATACTTAAGAACTGTCTGGATGCAATCCTGTGCCATGTGCTCTGGGATGACCCTGCTTGAGCAGGGAGGTTGGACCAGATGACCTCCAGTGGTCCCTTCCAACCTTAATTATTCTGTTGTTCTGTGAAATAAAATGAATAAATTTTATATCCCATACAGGCTGCTTCTGAAAATCAGTTGACTGAGGGAGCTGCTTCTGTTTAGTCTGGAGAAAGGAGGCTCATGGGAGACCTTATTGGTCTTTACAACTATCTGAAAGGAGGTTGTAGCCAGGTGGGGGTCAGTCTCCCAGGTAACAAGTGACAGGAAAAGAGGAAATGGCCTTAAGTTATGCCAGGAGAGGTTTAGATTGGATATTTGGAAAAATTTCTTCACAGAAAAGATTGTCAATCATTAGAACAGGCTGCCCAGGAAAGTGGTAGAATCACCATCCCCGAAGTATTCAAAAAACATGTGGAGGTGGCACTTGGGGACTTTAGTAATGAACATGGCAGTGCTGGGTTAATAGTTGGACTCCATGACCTGAGAGGTCTTTTCCAACCTTAACAATTCTACAACTTTATATAGGTACAGGATGTAAACTTTTATGTTCTGGAATTAAAACAAATGAAAAGAGTAATTTTTGCTTTAGGTGTGTTTCTGCTTTTTACACTATTATGTCATTCTGTAGGTATGTGTTACCTGTGATCATAAAATTTTACTTAGTTTTAATCTTTACTTAAGTAATGGAAATCAAAAGCTCACAAAATGTGATGAAAATGCTTTCCAGTCTTGCTGTCTTCTGCTTACTAAACCAAAGGTGTTTTCTTCTTTGATGCAGTTCTTCTCTCCATGGATTCTTCGTTTTACCTTCTTCATTTGTATGTTAATAAGAACCATAAAACCTTAATTTACTCAGTAAACCAAATGACTTCTATATAGAAGTAACTCTTCTTTCACTAATATTAATCTGTTGAATTATTTAGGATCATAGTCTCTCCTTGGAAGCAGTAAGGACTAGAGTGGCATGCCTTCTTGGATCTTTGGGAGGGCAAATTAACCACAACTTAATTACCGGTGAGTGTAATTACCTGTGTAAATAAAAATATTTATATGCGTCTGCTGTCTCTCTTAAAAGCAGATTTCAGTAAGGACTCAGCATCACTTTATGACAATGCATGAGCTCTTCAAGGATACCTTTTTTTTTTGCTCTTGCTTAAACAAAATTGATTCTGGAGTTTAGTAGAACAAAGTATTTACCAACTTAATATGGAATACAGAAAATGTTTAGAAAACTACAGTTAAAAGCAAAAAAACTATGCATCTGAGTACATGGTTTTATTTATTCCCCCCTTCACCCTCTGACTGCAGAGCCATTTTAAAACTTTGTCCCAGATTGTAACTCCTTAGGACCTGTTTCTACCTTTTTACTACAGTTCTCACTTTATTTGGGATGTAAGAACTGCAGTTGTGAATTGTGTAAATCTCAGCAAGCTTGCTTTTTCACTTGTGAGTTTAAGGTACATCGTGCCTTTAAATATGTGCAGGTAGGAGTTCCACTTGTGTACTCCTTAAAAAAAAAAAGTTTTTCCCCCTCTCTGTCCAGTCTGTGAATAAGCTTTATAATTTAAATATTAAATACCATAAAATCTCATAAAAACAAAAATGGAAAACTATAGTATAGGTACCTGACCATGAGATTCAAGGGATAAATTGAGTGCAAAATTTAGTTAGTCTAAAAATTCATGTAGTTGTATAGATTTTTTTCCTTTCTTTTTGTGCTAACATTTGTTATTTTCTGCCTTTACAATCAATTTTCTTTCTGCCAAGTATTTCTCTGTAACCTACTCAGAAATACTGTGGGAAAGTAGCCTTATTCTCTGGAAATTCAATTCAAAGCGTGGTCAGACTTGGTTAAGCAAATTAACAAATACGGGAATATAGGGAGTGAAAGGAGTAAATATTCCACTTTTCCCTGGAGGAGATAGCTATAAATGGCTGTAAATATAGCAATTTTCTGTGCTATTGCAGGAGTCTGTATGTTGGATCTTCCTCTCTGATTAGCCTTCAAGAATTTTCTATAGAATTAAAAGACAAAAGCATTATATTGGATGTCTTACAAAAGTATTTTAAATCAAGTGTGATTCAATGTCTCTTGATTTATGTTTGTCTCCAAACTTAACCTGTATTGAAACTGGAGACTGCTGCAACTCTTCCCTGAAATGTTGGCTGCAATTTTTTCAGTAATTTATAAAGCATTAACATAGCACGGCAATCTAACTGAAGTTGGAAGGTTGCATATTTTTTGACTGGGCTGAATAAATACTCGCTCTATGTGTATTATATAAAGCTTATTTTGATATTTTTTCAAATGCCTTAGCTACCTCTGCAGAAGAGATGATGAAGAAATGTGTATCCTGGGACACTGAAAAGCGTCTGAGCTTTGCTGTACCGTTTGCAGATATGAAGCCTGTCATCTACTTGGATTTATTTTTGCCTCATGTGACTGAACTGGCTCTTTCTGCAAGTGACAGGCAAACAAAAGTATTGATGTTTTTTTCTACATCTTTGTTTTATGCTTGCTGATAAATACTGCATAAAATAATGTCTTCCTTGTTACTAAAGACCTGTTTCAATTAATTCATAGGTATCAACGTGCTTCTTGGTGCTCTTTCATGATGAGACTATTCTGAGTGTTTAGAAACTAAAGAGCAGAAGTTGTTGTAAGCTCTGTCACACAGCATTATGCTTTGAGAGTTAGACATCCTAAAAATGCATATTTTAAACTAGTGAATCTTCAGTGTTGTTTGGCCTCTTTCTCATGGCCAGCCTATGAACTTAAGGGCCCAGTCCAGCGGAGTACTTAGGCAAATATTCTGGTGCTGTGCTGGATTAGGAAGTTGATACCCAAAGAGAGTCTAGAAAACACAACGATGGGTGACTTAACCGATGATGAGTTTTCTCCAGCTGAAATGGGGCTTCCTGTGAGAGACACTAGAACATTAGGACAAGGTCAGTTAAAGCGTGTGTAAATTACTTCCATGGTCACGATATGTTCCTGGAACGGTGATCTAGCACAGATTGGAGTGATTTCTCAAGTACACCCTTTCACGCGACTCATTCTCTCCTGCCCATAATTTTGTTTTCTCTGTGAAAGTAATGGATGCATAACAAAGGGATTTTTAAATTTCAGGTTGCGGCGTGTGAGCTGCTGCACAGCATAGTCACATATATGTTGGGAAAAGCATCCCAGATGCCAGAAGGATGTCAGGGTCCCCCACCTATGTATCATTTACACAAGCGAGTATTTCCAGTGCTGCTTCGTCTTGCTTGTGACATAGACCAGGTAAACAGATTTATTAATAAGAATTCTAGCTCGTTCAAATACCTTTAAATGTGGGAATTACTTAATAATTTTATTTGGAAGTTTTCCTAACGTGTTGGGTTTTTTTTTCCAAATGCAATGCATTTTGGATTTTGGGGGTGGGGTGGAAGCCTTTTCAAATACTTCTGTAATGCAGTGTAGTTCAGAGTAACTCAGAGGAGTGTACAAGGGAGATTCAACTTGCAAGGTTCACTCAGAGAGTTTATGGCAGTAACACTCTTTATCACCCTATTTAATTTCTGTAGTTTTCTTTTTCTGTAATAAGTTAATTTGAGGTAAAGTTGATTATTTCAATATTGAATTAGTGCAAAGCTGCAATCATAGGAAAGCATTTGGGAGATAATTTGTAGCTGCCTCTTCAACACCTACGGATAATTTATTTAATTCAGACATTTGAACTTGGTACTTCTCCTGCTTTGCACAAAACATAACGGACACATGGGTTCATCTCCACTGAAATTACAGGTCTTGTGCCTTTTGAGACTGTTGTTTGCACCCTGGCATCCAGAGCTATATTTAAATCAAAGGGACTTTGTGTTCTGTTAAAATAGACAGGAAGCTGGGTTACCAATTTAGATGAAACCTCTTTTGCTGGCATGTGGCTGAACGTAAACTATAGGTAAATAATGTCTGTATTGGTTCAAATCACAGACGTACACACTGCATTTGAAGCATGTATATATGCATATGTAGGTGTACTTAATGTTTCTTCCCTTAATGTTATAGAATGACAGTAGTCAATCATGTTGATTTACAGGTAGAGTTGTTGAAATCCAGGAAGCTAGACTAGTGGTAAAGATAGATTTTCAGCTTTAAATGCAGATTAGGAAACAAACTTCCCTGTTTCCCTGACTGTGTATTGGCATATCAGTCTGGCATGCAGTGTTCTTTGTCTCAGAGTTTACTGAAAGTAAGTTTGGAGATCATTGAGACTAGTTGAATAGAAAGCAGCTAACCTGTTTTAATTATTTGGGGGTTTTTAATCCTTGGTATGGGAATGTAATATGAAATTGGTTATTCATTTTATAGACCCTTTTTCTATGTACTGGTTTTTGTTCTTATATATTTTGAATAGCAAAGCAGCATAGAAATGTATTAATCCTAGAAATGTACTTGATGTTTATTGTTTTCAGGTAGCAAGACAGTTGTATGAGCCTTTAGTCATGCAACTCATTCACTGGTTTACCAACAACAAAAAATTTGAGAGTCAAGATACAGTGGCATTCCTGGAAGCTATCCTGGTAGGTCATAAGTCTTTCCTCTCTTTTCTCTGTGATTTAATTTTTAATTTGCATCATATCAGTACTGAAGGAACCAAGAAAACATGAACAGATAGAATGGCCCCTTAACTGTCTGAAAGGAAATGGTTTATTTATTTATTTTCTAATGACCATGTTTCCTAACTGATGTTTTGATTATGACTTTCTCTTTCTTTGGCATTCTGAAATGCAGGTGTATCATCTTTAGCATCATTATAGGGTTAATGAAAAACTGTCATCAGTGTATTCTAGGAACAACTGAAGTACATTCACCACTCATCCCCCTGAATAAAAGTTGCTATTGTTGTGTGCTTAATTTTTCTCTAAGTATCTTTGCTTTCACAGGTGCAAAAGCCTTACATTTAAAACTAGCTTTTGCACTGAACAGAAGTGGTTGGAGGCAAGGTAGATCAAGATGTTTTGGGGCACTTCTTTAAAATGAAAGCCAGTGTTGTCACACCACTTCTAAGGCAGAGAAAATTCACTCATCAGAAAAACAAAGTGATTTAGACAAGACTCCTAAACTGATAGCTGAGACAGGAATAGAAATCCAGGTCTTTGAGGTGTAATTCAGTGCTGTGAGGGCTGAAAATACTGCCCTTCCCTTGAACAGTAGTAATTTTGAAGTTTGTTGATTGGTTTCTGGGAAATGGTGAGTACAGTTTTTAAATTTGCAAATTATGCCATGTAAATAGGCTGCTCTAATACAGCATTCCGACAATGGCAGGGTTTTTTTCATCCTTGTAATGAAATAATCTTGTGTAATTTCAGAGTGGCATAGTGGATCCAGTTGACAGCACTTTGAGAGATTTCTGTGCTCAGTGCATACGAGAATTTTTGAAATGGTCTATTAAGCAGACCACACCGAGACAGCAGAAGGAAAGCCCAGCAAACACCAAGTCTCTTTTTAAACGTTTGTATAGTCTTGCTCTTCACCCCAGTGCTTTCAAGAGACTGGGTGCAGCACTTGCTTTTAACAGTATCTACAGAGAATTTAGGTGAGTTTCTTGAAACAGTAACTAACTTGGACTAAAGGTTCAATGAGATAAAAAGAGTTAATTGTGGAACTCAGATAGTCATCCACTGACACTCATTCTATTATATGTTTATGATAGCTGTAAAACTGAGTTACTCAGCTTACTAATTTTTAATAATAATTTTGCAGTTTGGACTTTCTGCCAGTGGGGAATGTATATACATAAATTTTTATCACAAGTTTATAGAAACTTATTTTTGCCTTTTCAGGATGGTCAGCAAATTTCACTGCTCTTTTTTAAACTGGCTTAGATGTACTTTTTTGTGCAAATATCTTGTGCAGTTTATATTTACAGAATTTAATTTGGTGGGTTTTAATTAGAATTTTACACCTAGTGCTTCTTCAATTCATATTTCTTATGAAATTTATTCCTGATTTCTTAAGGGAAGAAAATTCTCTGGTGGAGCAGTTTGTATTTGAAGCATTGGTTGTTTTTCTGGAAAGTCTGGCTTTAGCCCATACAGATGAGAAGTCATTAGGTGAGCTTTGTTAATTAACTATGGAGAGAAGAAAAAAGTCATCATATTGAATCTTGGGTTAAAAAAGAAAAACTATAACTGCAAGAAAACCAGATGTGCTTGCTTCTGCAACGGAGGAAGAATTATTTTTCATTACTAGGAGGAGAGGTCATTTGATATCTAGTTAGGAGCTCTTTGAATCAACTCCTTGCACGGAATATTTTGAGCCCAGGAGAAAGAAATTTTCGATGATTTACAGTTTTGTAGTAACACTAAGAATGCTGGTGGTGCTTCAGATTTGAGTTCTGGTTTTGCAGTTACACAGTGTAAAAATGTAGCTTGATGAGAATCTTAGTTTAGTCTTTTATAGCAAATAAAATGCTCAAAAAATTGTCATTTTGATATATGCTATGGAATATTTCCACCATTTTGTAATACCCCTTTCTGGTTGCCTTGTCATTCTTTACAACAGTATGTAGTTGTGTGAGCAATCTATGACCTCTTTCACAGTACTAATGATTCTTCAGTAAACCTACTTTGCTCTCTCTTTTTTATTTTAGCTCTAACTTTCATCAATTAATAGTAATTAGAACATAAAACCAAAAGCTAGTGTAACAAAGCTTCTTTTCTCTCAGAGGAACAGTTTAGGATATGATAGAACTGGCCACAGAAGAATTACTCACATGGGAAAACTTGACATTTTCTCTGAGCATGATTATGGAAAGTAGAATACACAGTTTTATATCTGAGGCCTCAGGGTTGGCTAAGGCCGTGCTGTCCTGTGTGGTATTTTATGACTTTATTCTGCACCCATGAAAAATTTACTGTAGAATTACAGAGTAGTGGAGCTGGGAGATGTTATTCTCTATGTAAGTCTCTTGCCCCATGTCTGTAGTGCTAATGTCTCAATTCATTTAACCAAATTACTTCATTTATTTATGGAAGTCAATTCTCTCTTTCCAACAGGTACTGCCCAACAATGCTGTGATGCTATCAATCACCTGAAGCGCATAATCAAGCACAAAGCATCTTCTCTGAACAAGGAAGGAAAACGGCGAGTACCACGGTCAGCAGTTTCCCTTTTTTTTTTTTCTAATACTGCATTTTAATTAACAATGTCAGTAGTTCATTAAATGTGTGGGATTCTGAATGAGGATTTCATCCTGTGACAGTTGCTGATACAGACCTCCTGATATGTCTGTTGAACCACTGGTGGGAAAATGCTGCACATATTATGAGAGGAGCATGATGATCATTCTTTATTCCAACATAGTGAACTTGCTTAGTTTAGCAAGGACAGGCAGAAGAGAAGAGCATGTTTCCCTCACAGCAGTGTATACAACAACCTTAGCACTGGTGCTACAAAGCACTTGGAGGAAGCTCCTCCAGAGCCTTCCTTACTGTTGTTAATTGTTAGCAGCAGCAGGACAAGCTGCAACAGGATGATCAGCAATTAAACAAGGGTAGCAAAAAGGGTGGAAGAAGCAAAAATGGATTCAGTATCAGGATGGATAAAGCTCTGAGTCACCTGGCCTGATCACACAGCTAATCCTGCTTTGAGCAGGAGGTTGGACTAGAGACCTCCTTAGTTCCCTTTTTGCCCAAATTATCGTGTGATCTTAAACTGGCAAGTTTGGGTCACTGGTGTGGCATTTGGTAAGTTATGAGACTAGATATTAGTGGGATGGAGAAAAACTCTGCAGACTTATTTAATCTCCATTTTTGCCTTTATGAATTACAAAGAGAATGGAAGACAGCTGATTCTGCTTTTTAAATTGTTTCCACAAGGACTCTGCTTTGGGGATCCCAAGAAGACTGAGGAGAAGGGAAAGCAGTGCAAGATGTGCTTGTGGAAGAACTTTCTTGTAGTGCAGATGGATTGTGGTTAGGTAGATAAAAGGGCATTCATAATGTTCATGGAACATTTTGATTTTTTTCAACTGGAAGACTATGGCTTCTTGGTAGATGTCAAGAGGACTGTTAATCCCTGATGTTTTTATGCAGGGGATTTCCAGCTACCAAGTCAGTGTGTCTTCTGGACATTGTCATGTGGCTCTTAGTGCAATGTGGACGACCTCAGACAGAGTGCCGGCATAAAGCCATGGAGCTCTTCTATGAATTTGTTCCTTTATTACCAGGTATTTTAAGTCACAGTGCACTATTCTCTTTGCTTTCTGAATACTGTGCGTGTGTTTGCTGTGCAAGGCATTAATGACAAGTAAATATCTGTTCACTCAGCATTGTTAAATAGAAACCGAGTAGCTGCTTACATTGCAAATCAGGTCCTGTGAGAACCTCAGGGTTTGTGGGATGTTTATAGGTGTAGAAGAGGCTTTTATTGTGGTCTTCTTTCTAGGAAGGAGGGAGAACTTTCAGACCCAGAACTGCTGTTGTATCCAACTAAAAAAGGCAGAATTTGTTGATGGGGAAGTAGTAGTGGCAACTGGCCTCTTCCTTATGGGCAATTTTAGCAATGTGACCAAAGCTAAACCAGAACCAATACCTTCTCTGCTAGAAGACCCAGTTTAAATTACAAAGTTTAAGCATGTTAGTTCATTTGCCTCCACTTCCTTGCTAGTTTGAAATGCATTTTTCCTAGAGAATTTGTATTTCTGTTTCTATTTCTATCAGGAAACAAGTCTCCATCTTCTTGGCTGGCTGATGCTCTAAAAAACCGAGATGCTTCTTTCCTTATTAACAAATTTGAAGGAGGTGGCACTGATGCCAAAAGTCCATCTGGGATCCTTTCTCAGCCTACTCTCCGTGGTATGCAGGAACCCTTCAGTTTACAGGCCGTCATGCAGTGGATGGATATGTTCTTAGCAGCACTGGATTGCTACAATACATTCTTTGAGTTGCAAATGATCAAACCTTATGAAGTGCTGGGTGAGTGATTAACTGTAGCATTAGGTTCATGCATCAGTTCCTAACTTGGACTTAAAGCTTTTTTCATAAATGTAGAAGAGATGGTTTTGCAAACTCTCCCAAAGTATTCAATGACATTTGTAATGGGGTGGGGTTTTTATGAAGTACTTTGTATCAAAATGTTTACTTTTAGCCCTAGAAATACATCTTTGCTTTTCTATCTCTGAGTCATCCACTTACCAGCATCTTACTATATCTTTTCTTCAAAAGTTATTCTGTACAGCTAATTTCCCACTGCTGAGGAGAACAGTAGATTTTTTGGATATTTTTCTTTAAATCCTCCCAAAGCTTTTTACCTGCTCCGTACTAATATCTGGAGGAAGCTATCAGAAAACAATGAAAGAAGTCACCTTTTCACTTCAGTCCCTGTACACATTATCTTTCTTCAGTTCCTCATGCATCGACTGCATCAGGTTCAAAAGCCTTGTGTTTGAATTTTGATCAGTTACATGGTAATACCTTGTGTAGCTGTTGAGTCTTCCAAAAAGTTTTTCTTCTAATTATTCTTGCAGGTATAAACAAAATGCTTTTGATCATGGATAGTACAGTTTCATAGTTACTTCATATATGAAGTCTTTTGCAAGTTTCAGGTGTTCTGTCTGTTAGTGTTATATGTGTCTTGGTTTAAAACAATGCTGTAGGGTCATTGTTGGATGCAGTTAGCATAGGGCTAAGTCACTGAAAAGTAGGGATTTAAAATTTTTGTACATTTTATTGCACATACCTCAATCATCATCATAATAATTAATAACTGTTTGTAATGGTCAGTTCTTGTAGTGATCTCTAAGTAGAACACTGCCCTTCATTGTCCAGAATGTTGATATTTAGAACAGGCATAGAACTTCCAGAAGACCCTGGTGTGAGATGTGCATCCTTCTGTTTGTCTTTTCAGTTTGACTGTTTTCTTCCAAGCATGAAACAGTATATTTTAAAGTTGAGTGCTGCTGTATCATTTCAAATTAATGTGATTCTTCCTAGGCATAAATGAAAGATCCTCATTTTTGGAAGCTGTGCAGTTCTTCCTTGAAACTATTGCTCTGCATGATATCCAGGCAGCAGAGCAGTGCTTTGATTGCAGCTCAAAAGGCAGCATGTTCAGTCCCCAGGAGAGAGACATGTACAGTTACAGCAAGTGTACCATTGTAGTCCGAATCATGGAGTTTGTCACCATGATACTGGAAATGTGCCAGCAGGATTTCTGGAAGGTAGGCTTCGAAATCAGTAGTGGATAAAAGATGCAAATTTTATATTTAGTTAAATATGTGTGTTTTGTGTATGGAGTGCTTGCACTGAATATTTCCTATGTGATTCCTGGTGGCATTAAATGGGTGGAGGTGCTAGCTGCATAAATGTCAGAAAGAATTGCCACAATCTTCTCTTCTGGAATTCGATAGAAATATTCAGGTCTCTCTATTTGCCTAACTTTGATGCAATGTAAACCCTATTTAACTATATGAAGTATGGTACTTATGAGTCTCTTAGGAAACTTACACTGCCAAGTTTAGTTCTGAGACTGTGATGGTCTTTTCAGTAAATCTCTGACAGTGTGCACAGAGGTTTACAGCAGGATTTACAGATGTATAATCAAACAGGCCTATGTGGTTTAGAAGATCTTACGTGCAGTTTGATGTGATAGCATATATCCTGTGTCTGTTTTTATAGATACCTAATTTCTGTGCATTTAGCATAATTGTTTGAAAGTCAGACATTTCAATAAAGTTAGTAAGAATAGGTACTGTTTCATGTTTGGTTTCATTTTAGATAGGATTAATGAAAGTTATGAGGAATTAAACACAGCAGTCTAAATTAATTTTTAAAGCTTTATATAATTTTTTTTCCTTGTAGCTGCTTGAGAAGGAACTGCTAAATGCGAGCTTTATAGAGCTTGTGGTGATGACAGTGTGTGATCCATCACACATAGGCTTTGACACGGCCGATGTGCAAGTCATGAAAAATCTCCCAGATATCTCAGTAAGACTCATGAAAGCTTTGATGAAATCTCCCTATCAGGAGTCTTTGAAACTATGCGTAAAAAAGAGAATCACACTGCAGAGGTAAGTAGGGGTTTTCTGGTAAGCCTGAGTCCAGAAAAAATGCCGCTCACCATGAGAAGTGGAAAATAAATAATGTTGTCTGTGGATGCACCAACGTAACGTTATTGCTTCTCTTTCCTCTTTAGCCTTGAGGACCTTTGCTCTGTTGATCTGTTTAATTCAGATGCATGTTTTGATCAAGTTAGGTTTAGTGCTGTCCTTTCTGCCTGCAAGCAACTCCAGAAATCTGGCCTGCTTCATTCTGTTCTTCATAGTCAGGTAATTGTTTATATAGAAAATAATGGTGAATATTTGTATATAGTAAAGAGGTTTTCCTGTGTAAAAGGCCAGGATGAAAACAGAGAACAGATCAGATGAAGTTGTTTAAAATGACATCAACAGTGAGAGGTGGTGTTGAATAGGATCATAAAGAAATGTTTTATGGTTATTCTACAGATCTGAACAGCACAATACTAAGGTTTGAACAGTCTTTATAATTATGTTAATCTTTCTCTGGTTGGCTCCAGACCTTGGAAAGCAGAATATAGATTCTAAAACTTCCTTTAGTGTGAGTTTCACAGGACTGAAAGCTCAGAAAATCAGGATTAACTATCCTATAAAGGAGGCTTTCTTTCAACCACTTTTACACAGAGACCATTTGAAATTATGAGGGAAATTAGAAAAAGGGTGTTTTCTGACTGATCAGAAGCAATATAGTGGGTCTGAATTGCAGGAAAACAGGATAGAGACCTCTGAAGGGATGTAGGCTATATTGCTCAAATTCCTTCTGCTAAGTTTCTGTTCATGGTAAATCTCTATTTTGCTTTGGGCAATTGCAGGAAATCAGGTTATGCAACAGCCACAAAGACTGAGAATTTGTGAGCCAGGATGGAACAAGGCTAACAAGCAAGACTGAGCAACATGTAACAAAATACCTAATTTCTGTGTGCTGTCTATCCTCTATGTCAAAAAAATCTAGACCTATGATTGCAGTATAGTGATAATCAAGGAGCTGCATGTGTACCATTTGTGTGCCACCCATTTTGATTTGGCTATTCATTTGACTTCTGTAGTCAAGTAAACTTGAAAAAAGTGGAGGAGGATCAGAATATTTGGAAGATTTTCAAATTACTGTTAATTTGTTCTGAACTTTGTGCACAATAGGGTTGTCTCATTTAAAATCTGGTTTCTCAGTTAGAAAGATGTCTTGTCATGGTATATTTCTTATAAGAAAATGATCTGGAGTTCAAGTGTTTTCATTAACTATACAGATGGATTGGAACACCTTTTCTCAGCTTTTATTGATTGTCTCTTCTTTGTTTATTTCCGTAGCATGAAGGGCCTCGTTTCTCAGTTGGCTCCAAGCTTCTTTCAGTTGTTTATAAAGGCATTGCACCTGGGGGTGAAAGGATATCTCTTCCATCTTTAGACATCAGCAGTAAGCGATTAGCTGAGAGAGTCCTGCAGCTGGCCTTTGCTATTGATGAGCAGGTAGGATATGGTTCTCCAATTTTAATACTCAAAATAAATAAAATAAAAAAGTTTTGAGTAGGAGCTTAAAAAAACATCATGTGCTTTTTGTAAGAAATTTCTAAGTGAAATGTAATGTCCTTGAGATAACTCTGTCTCTATACCTTAATTTTCACAGTGTGAGGAGCTAGTAAGTATGCTGTTGAACACAGTAGTGCTATCTGTGCCACTCTCAGGAGCATCCCAGGACCACCTGATAAATTTCTCTCATGGACAGTATTTCTACAGCCTGTTCTCAGAAACCATCAATCAACAGCTGCTGAAAAACCTGGATGTGATCATAGTCCAGCTCATGGAATCATCTGTCAGTAATCCTCAAATGGTATTGGATTTACTCTTTAAAAGGACAAAGTCAAAAGAGAATGTTAGAAGTAAACATTTTATTACTGTTGTTAGAGGTGGAGTACGTAGTGGGGAAAAAAGTGCATTGGGTTGAATTTCAGATGGCAATGCATTGATAGTTTGGGGGCCTTTGGGGGTTGGGGTTTTTTTGACTTGGCCTCTTGGTGCTACCTTCATGATCTCTGGCAACCTGACATTACTTAGGCTCTCTGTCATCTCACACCAAACTGAGCGGAAAGTGCTTACCTATTACCTGTCCTGAAATCTATGAATTTCAGGATATCTTTGCATAGCACTTCAGATCAGGAATGTCCTTTCAAAGCAGGGACTCACTTGCTGTGCTTTGATTTTCATTGCAGAATGATTCCAGAGCACATGGATTGGATTTGTTTTGGATAACACTAAACTGAAAAGTTCCAACTACTAATGGGCATTTAGGCTACAGGACTAGGGTAGAGCTAGATCAGAGTATTAAAAAGAGACATGCACACACAACCCTCCTGACCTGTAATAAATATGGGATGGTTGTCATGTACTCAGTCTCAGCACTGCTTCTTTGGCTCAACAGATTTTTTCCCATTGGTCTACAGCACTTACTAATGTATAACTCACTTTCAGGGCCACGAAGGAAACTTATGGTAACTGGAAAGCCTTCCTTGTGCTTCTGACAAACAGAAGGGTCAAAAAGAAAGACCAAAAGTCTGCTTTTCCTTTTGCTTAAAAAGATGCTCAGCAAATGAGGATCATCCTTTTAAATTATTGCATCTTTTTAAATCCAAAATGTTACGCTTAAGGGTGTTACTTCCAAGTAACAGTTCAAGATACTTGGAGCACAATTTTTGTTTATACCAAAAATGATTTAATTAGATTGTAGAGGAACGTATGTTTTAACAGGCTGGTTCTTGTGATGATTTTTGTAGTGTTTCCTGTGCAGAACATGCCACAGTACATTAGTTCTTCCAGGTGTCTCTGATAGATTATAGTGACTACTAGGTTTTGAAGAAAAGAGATTTCAAGCATACTTAGTTCACACCTGCTATGCAAGGGTTATTTTTCTTTTCAAAATGAATGCAAATAAATTAGCATATTTGCTCTTTTTCAACTTCACACTAACTAAAATTATCAAGTATTGATCTTTAGAGTTATTCAGGATTATCATTTATTTCTCCATATTCACACAAAAGGTATGGAAATGAATTGCTGCACCATGCTCTGAAACAGGAGTAAATTGGACAAAAGTCTTTTTTTGAGGAGGATGTGCTTTGAATTTCCTGCGGAGATCGATCCTTCTCCTACTTCCTTCTGAGATTTAAGACTAGCATTGCTTTGCAATGCTTCCTTTATGACTGCCCATGCCAACGAAGTGATTCTGTCATCCTTTCATTTGGGACGCAGGAATCTTACCTGTTGCTTTTCCTTGCAGGTTGGTAGCATTTTGAATGGTATGTTAGATCAGAGTTTTAGGGACCGTGCTGTGCGCAAGCAGCAAGGGGCAAAACTGGTGATGGCTGTACTAAGAAACTGGGAGAAACTGGACAGCTGGTGGGCCAAAGGTTCATCTCCTGAGAGCAAAATGGCAGTATTGACCCTGCTAGCAAAAGTCCTGCAGGTAGGCACTGCTTTATAAAATCCAGGTAACCTTTGTAATACTGTAGGAATTACATTTTGTTTTCAAGAAATGCTGTTTAATGTTTTATGTTTGGGGGGGGCGGGGAGGGGAAAGTTGGACAGTATCAGAATCTTGGTGTTTTTATTAACAAAGTACAAAAAAATTTGGGACAGGCAGAAATTACTATATATTGCTCTTCTCCCCGCTGCTACCTTTTTTTCCCCAGTTGTTCTCATGCTTTAGCTGCCTGTTTTCCTTTTGGAGAATTGGTACAAGTACAGAGAGTGAACTTTGAGCAGCCTCTAATAGCCTTCTTTGTCATGTTGGCATCCAGAAAGTCACAGTGCAGGAGTTCTACCCATTTTAACAGACAGCAGGATCATCTTTATTTTAAAGACCTTTAGTTTCTGTGAAAGTGAGATTTTGGTCTGTTTTTCTTTTCTTTCTCCATTTTGAAAGCATAATTATCTACTTACCATTTTTTTTAGGAACTTTGAGTATATTTATGTACAGATACTTTTAAAAGATGGCCTGTTGAGATTTTTTATATATATATAATTAATTATTTTAAACTTGAGTTGTTTTTAAGGTAATTGTTAGCACACAATGTGAACTGTGTTAGCTGGCAGTGAATTGAGCAGTAGGAAATTTGGCTTTGAGAGGCAGCTTAATTTTTTTTTTTTAACTAAAAAATACCCAACATTATGATTTTTTTTATACTGTGTAGGAACTGTTAGAGTTCTTTTAAAACCAAAATCACTCTGTATGTCCTTTCTTTTAGTTCAGTGTATTTTTGGAAAGAAATAATTCTATAGCTCAGGGACTTTTTATTACTCATTAATACAAATCCCTTTGACTAGTTAAAACCCAAACTAATTTTTTTATTTCTTCTGTCTTTCCAGATAGACTCTTCAGTTTCTTTCAATACCAATCATGAAGCATTTACAGCCGTTTTTAATACCTATACCAGTCTACTTACTGATCAGAATTTAGGCTTAAATCTTAAGGTAAATTGCTGACTTCAACAGTTTCCCTGCCCTCCCCAGATTACAATGTTAGTTGTGCGTGGAAATCCCTATTATTTGGCTTACATTTCATCACAGTCACCACTTCAGGTTTTTATTCTTCCATTCAACACCCTAAACCCTGTAAATCACCTTTTTTGATCTTCAGATAGAAGGCAGCATCAAAGATGCCATGTTTTGGTTTAAGGAGCTCTTTTTTTTTCCCTAGCTCAGAAGAAAAGAATGTCATTTTTAGGATAAAAAATTGCCATAAGTTGCAAATTGTCTAGAACTCTCAAGTGTTCATTTGGGAAATGACAACTAATAAGGCTTTTAGCAAAGAGTGGCATTTCCTACAGGTCAAATTGTGAACATCTGTCATGATTGTTCTGACCCCTGACGTGTCCTTGTCTGTAAGTATGAGACCAGTATTAATGGATTAGCTGCTATGTGTGGTTTGGTCGGGAGAGGGAGATATAGTACTGCATACTGAAAGTGGAAGTTACAAATGATTCTGAAGCTTAAAGGTTGGACTGGAATAATAAAAAATCCGTACTAATGAAAGCTTTGCACAATTGCTTCTCAGCCAGCCTACCCTTAACTAGACAGAGTTTTGTACTTTCCTGTGTGCTCAAAGTTAATAAAGCTTGGGATCTTGCTTTAGCTGCAGGACGGTGCAGTAAATCAGTGACTTGTGTGAGAATGAATGCTTGCTTAAAAGAACAATGAGATACTATTCATAGTCATGTCAACCATAAGATTTTAATTAGCTTTTAACTCTCACTCAGCACTGACCAAAGCTGTTTTCTGAACCAGCAGCTTGAAAGATGAGCAGCTACAGAACATGTTTTTATCAGTACACTGAGCCGTTGAATCAGTAAAAACAGCCCCTGCTGCTGTTTTGTGGTCCTATACAGCTGGCTTCTAGTTAGGGAATAACTTATTTTTTAATGTGAAACTGTATTTTTTTTGTGGTTTTGTTTTGGTTTTTTTCTTCAGGGCCAAGCAGTGATAATTCTCCCGTTCTTCACAAATTTGACAGGAGAAAAACTTAATGAGCTTAAGAATGCTCTTGATCGACTTGTTGCTTTCAATTTTCCCATAAGATCTGATGAGTTTCCCAAAGGAACCTTGAAGCACAATAACTATGTAGACTGCATTAAGAAGGTCAGTATTTTTAACAAATACGTAAGTACAAGCCAAAGTGAACTATGTCTAGAAACCGTGTTCCACAGGATCTGGAATTAAAGAGAGAGATTCTCAGTTCACATAAGGAAATCAGGTTTTCTGTTCCTGAGTTATGTCATTATCAAGAAATTTAATCTACAGATGCACATTAAATAAACACACACTTCTGTGCATCTACTTCTGATCAGTATTATAAAATAATTACATTATTAGATTGAAGTGATTTGATCCAGTGTAGCTCTTTATGCTATGTATTGCTTCTTTTTCAGTTTTTAGATGCATTAGAATTGTCTCAGAGTCCAATGTTGTTGCAACTGATGACAGAAATCCTCTGTAGAGACCACCGACATTTTATGGAGGACTTATTTCAAGCCAGCTTCAAAAGAATTTCCAGAAGGTGACTTCAGTCTTTTGGATTTTGCGCATGTTCTCACTGAATTTTTGCTGAAGCAAATGTGCTTCTTATATTTTATTGTCCTTATAATAGCGATGATTTACACCGAAAAGTTTCACATAATAGTTTTAATTCAGGTTTTGCTTTTGTCTTCACATTTTCAAAGTATTCCCAAAGTGTGAACAAGTGACACCAGTTTCCAGAATACACTTCCTGTGCCTGTGCAAGTTTGGAAAGCCTTCTTTGAATTAGCTCGTTCTGAGATAATCCAGTTGATGATAGTACTTGTTGGTTATATATTTGCTATCCCTGTATAACCACATAATCACTGAAGTCGATAATATTAAAGTGACAGTGAACTACTTTGTTCAACCCCTTTGAAAATACAACAGAGCATTTATTTAGTTGAATATTTCCAGTGTGGTCAATTGTAGACTCAAATATGCTCTGTCCACAGAAGATGTACTCAGTGTGTCTTCCAAACTCAACATTCCAATTTCTGATGGGCTGTTGGGTAGTGACCATTTTGGAGCATGTAGTTTCCTGGACAAAGTCATTTACCTTATGGCCAAATCCCATTTCTGAAATTTTAGCTTTAAAAAAATTATTCAGAACAGCAGTTCACTTAGTAGTGGAACACTTGATAGCCACAGGAGAACCCTGTAAGAGTGGACTCTCCTCTTCTTTTTCCTTCTTGTTTGCCTGCATCCTTCACATGTACGAGATAAATTCGTTTTTTAGGTTGTTCAGTAAAAAGAAACCCAGAAAGCTAATGTTTGCTTTTGAATTAAATTATTAAAGATACACAAATGAGTTTACCATCTGTTGCAGACTAAAAGCAGGGTTTTTTGGTTTTGTTTTTTGAGATCTCCACCATAAGTGGTGATTCTTGAATGTCCTGTAGGATAAGCCAATAGGGTATTAATGCAGACAACAAAAAATTTATATGTCCTAAGGATTTGAGGCATAAGTGAAGTCTGTTAAAAGTGTTTTCATCTTGAGAGTTCCATCTTGTTTAGGAGCACCACAGACAAACAAGTGATGCTATTGGACACTGTTCACAAAATGTTCCAAAGTGAAGAACTTCTTTCAAATATGGCTCGTCAAGCATTTGTGGATCGGTCCCTCCTCACTCTCTTGTGGCACTGTGGCTTGGATGCACTGAGAGAATTCTTTGGCAAGATTATAGTAGAGGCTATGGATACACTTAATTCCAGGTTTACAAAGGTATGAAATCCTTTTTTTTTTTTTTGTTTCTTTGTGGAATTAAGGAAGGTCTAAACCGTTGGTATGTACATTTTGCTTAACTTTGAATGAAACAGTAAAGAAAACCATTTATTTTCCAGTCTTCTGTATCCTGGAACAGAAGTGTGTGCCAGTTACATAATTTGATTATTATTGACAAACCTTTCTCTATTCCCTAACACACTTTTGCTTTGGAGTTCATGTATGTTTGCATATCTACTCTGTATAAAAATTGAAGTTGGAATGTTATCTATGTATATCTAAAAGGGTCTGAAGTTCTGTCGAAAGCAAAAGCCCATTCTAACTTTGAGAAATAAAAGTTGTATAAAATTGTAATCTGTTATTACATTGTAGGAGAGATACTCAGCCTGCATAATGAAAGCTCTGAAATTAGGTAGATTACTTCTAGAGAAAGAAATACATCTGTAATCATTGCAAAGATTCTTCAACAAGGGATTAGGAGCACAGATCTTCCTTTCTCTATTTACAGCCTATCTTCCAATGTAGGAGTATAGTTATATGCAATGATCTTGTTGCTCTTGCTATAGTTCTTCACTCCCATGGTTTTGCTGGTGCCGCCGTTTAAAAGGCAGCAGGACAAGCAAGATGATGAAATGACCCAGGTTTAATAATAGTTACTGAAACAAAATGCTAAAATTAAGATCTGTATAGAATCATTCTCACCATGTTTCTGTTGCTGTAAATGTTGGCACCAAAATGAGGTGTATAAAGAAACTCATGAACGACACCAAGGATGGTGACAGGTGTGTATGTTTTGTGTCATGTATCTGAGCTGTCACTTGGTGCTCTGCTTACTTTCCTCCAATATCCTTAGAATAATTTAGGCCAGTTGTAGTTAAGACACCTGATAAACATGGGTCAACTTAGTTTTAATAACTGTACTACACAGGAACTCAGAATCTGTCAGTCTGTTATTATCAGCAGCTCTTTTCTCTGTTTTAGAAGGTAGAAGTAAACTGAAGGCTGTCTAATAGAAACCTAAAGTAACTCTGTAACTATTTAGAAAGGACAAGATCCAGGAAGTCTCCTTCTGAGATTTTGTTTATTTGTTTCCAGTCCAATGAATATACTTTCGATACACAAGTCACCAAGAAAATGGGATACTACAAGCTGCTAGAAGTGATGTATGTGCGTCTTTCAAAAGAGGATGTTTACTCCAAGGACTCTAAAATTAACCAAGCTTATCGTGGCTCCATGAGTGTAGAAGGAAATGAACTTACCAAGACACTAATAAAGTAAGACTATTGTTTATTTAATTTACTTTTAATTTCTAATAAGGTTTTGGCCTGATATGCTTTTTTAAGTAGGCCATATGAAGCAAAAGATGAATTTGTTCAAGGGTAAGTGTAATCTCTGACGTAGCTTTTGATTTTAAATTAAATGCACAATATTGAATTTGCATTGATGGAATGATCTGTAGCATAAAATACAACTCTATGTCAGGATAACTTTTGCCTCTTGTTTTTGTCCTTTTTTTTTTCCCATTTGTTTAGCCTGTGCATTTATTTTACCTTTTCAGTATGATTCTTCGCCTTTAATTTGTGTTTCCACAACTTCAGTTTCACTATACTTACACTTCTGTGTGGAGTATGGTTCTGTGTTGCAAAATTGGTATTTATATGATTGATGAGAAGATGGGATGGATTTTCATTTACATTTCATAATACAGCAACACACCCAGTAGGTGTAACTTGGCTTAATCACCACTGCAGAGGGGGACAAAAGAGAAATATTGAATATATATGTTAATTAGTATTATTGGGTTGGTTTAATATTCAGACAAAAATAGAAAACACCTGAATTGCTGTTCACTTTGTTTTGTTTTAAATTTATTTTACAATACTATGTCCTATGAGAACTTCAGAGAATTTCTTGGCTATGATTTCCAGATCTATGAATGGCTTTGGGCCAAAGACCTATAAAAATTGCATCTAAACCATAAAATACCTTAGCATGCATGTCTATTCATAATTTCTTGGCAAAGAACCATGAGAGAAACTTATGTATGCATCAAAATACATATTCATCTTACCTGAACATTACCTATCATCACATTCCTGATATTAAGGAGTCCTGTGTAAATATTTGGGGAAGTTCTCTTCATCCCTGCTGAATGGTTCCATTTTAGGGCAGTGTACCTGCAGAGTACTTGAACAAATCTGAGGTGGTTTAATCTGATACTGCTCCCTTGAAATTTTGTTGAATCACTGGTCTCTGATTGGTACCCTTCCTGTGCTGCTTAATGAAAGACTTCTGATGGTGTTTTCTTGCCTGTTTGTATTTTAAGGTCATGCTATGATGCATTTACAGAAAACATGGCAGGAGAGAGTCAACTGTTGGAGAAGAGGAGACAGTATCACTGTGCAGCTTATAATTGTGCTATTGCTGTCATCAGTTGTGTCTTCACTGAAAGTAAATTTTATCAAGGCTTTCTTTTTTCAGAAAAATCAGAAAAGGTGAGAAGCTTTTGTTGCTTCCAGAGGCTTCCAGAGCATGAGACACAAAGTGATTTTACCTGACTGCAATAAATCAAAGAATGAAACCTGAATGACATGCAATTATACCAACAAGCTACCCAGTGAGGCAATAGAAGGAGTGGTAGCTGATGAAAGTTTTATCAGCTGTTTGGGAATGGGTGAAGTAGTGGTACTTACCCTGTTTTCCTTACACTCCCAATTAATCTTCTAAAATGTGAAGAAAAAGCCCCTACTGTTTTAAGTTCTCTGGTGCTTGGAATATACTTGAATAAGAGGTACCTTTTTACAGAGCACATTCTGTGCTGTGAATTCTTGAGTAGTTAAATAGGAATGGGTTTTTTTAGAGTACTGATCTAGAAAAGAAAACATTCCATACTTCCTATGTTGTACATTGATCTGTTGGGTTGTTTTAAAGAAGAAATAAAATGCATTAAAAGCAATTATGCTATTGTGTGCGGCATTGTAATTTTGCTATTTCCAAACATGCTTTGGTTTGCAGAACTTGCTGATTTTTGAAAATTTGATAGACCTGAAGCGTCAGTATACATTTCCTGTCGAAATTGAGGTGAGTGAAATTTCTGGCCTTTAGTGTTTCCAAGCAAAGAAAGGGTATGGCTTTAACAGTGTAGATACTGCAGACCAGGTCAATTCTCACATATGGAGTGAGAGAGGGTTCTGTAGCAAATACAAAAAATAGAGTATTCCTCTAATGATGTAAAATACATTTTTCTGAGAGAAATCCAGGCCTGAAATTTAGAACACGCTTGCAATGCACATAGTGTTTAACACAATTTTTACTGTGCTTACTCTGATATGAATGGCTGCAGGAATAAGTAATTCAGTTGTTTTTCTGTAGCATTAATAATTATCATTTACGACATGGGATTTCCGTTCATGTTAAATGGCTTTGATAAATTTTTGGTACCTCTGTAAATAAGTAAGTGTAAATAATCTGTAAATTTAAAAAAAATAATTAACTATAATTAAGTAATTAGAACTCTATTTCTTGCTGTTTAGGTGCCTCTGGAAAGGAAGAAGCGGTACATTGCTATTAGGAAGGAGGCCAGGGATGCAGGGAATAGCAGTCAGGGTATGAAAGTCGTTATGACTATGAAAAAAATGCTTTCTTACCTTTCACACAGTGTTTCTTGATGTGTTCTTAATTGTCTTCTACAGTAGCAGGAACAAATAAAAGCATTCAATGTATTTCATCTAACAATCACTTCCCACCCACCCTGAAGTTTTAGTGGCCATTAAAGGTAATAACCTTGATTAATTGACTATTCTTTTTTTCTCTCTAGATGAACCCAAGTATTTAGCTTCTTCATCATTCATGATGGGTAGCAGTTTGAGTGAGGAAATGAGTCAATTTGATTTTTCTACTGGAGTCCAAGGTTTTTCTTACAGCTCCCAAGATGTTACAGCTAGCAGCACTCGTTTCAGGAGAAAGGTAATTTAGTGATTATATTCTGTGAGGAAGAAAAGTTTTATGCTTTTGAGCAATTGCATACATTTATTGGGGTTGAGAACGAGAAATTTCTATAAGTCTCCTATATTTGTTCTACCTGACTTGAGACTGGGTTCCTCCAGAAGATGAAGGAGGGGACTTGAGCTGTTTTTTGTCAGTCACTTTTGTTTTTCTCTCTCTCCACTGTCTACAGCAGAGGAAAAGCAATGCCCTTACCTTGGGTTTCTAAAGCTGAGTAGTGTGAGTTGTGGAGTGATGGCTTCTGACTGCACTCAGGCACATCCTCTGATGGTTGTGTTTTGCTGTTAGGCATCTGGTTTCCTCATTTCCTTCATCTTTTGGTCTGTGATAGAACTGGTTGTATCAATTGCATAGAATAAATAATCAAACACTTATTATTTTTGTTTTTCTGTTGTGTTACCTTGTATTTAACTGCTGCTCTTGAGAGATGTTAAATGCTGTTCTTTCAAGACTTGAAGTTGTGTTCCTTCTGCCGTCAAAAGATGTCTCATCAACAGTAATACTGATAGGATAGTTATCTGCTATGAAACAGAAAGCTTATAAAAGTATCATAGACACTGAAGACACAGTCTGTCAAAATAACTATTAACATTGGTTAAGATAAGCTGTTTCCATGTTTTGGAGCAAGGATGTGTTCTGGCTGCAGGGAAGTTAAACAGCAAGTGTGCTTCTGGTTTGTGTAGTAATGTTGTTTTTTATAGCTAAACAATTTTCTGTATCAAAAACGAGCTGCTGCAGATGCTAGTCAGTGTGAAACACCACATCCATAAAAATAGAGCTTCCTCCATGTGTGAATGCGCTCTTTGAGCTATGAAATGAAATCATTTCTGTGAGGTTCAGCTTAACTCTTCCTGCTTTCAGC
This sequence comes from Atrichornis clamosus, assembly GCA_013400975.1. Taxonomy (NCBI): domain Eukaryota; kingdom Metazoa; phylum Chordata; class Aves; order Passeriformes; family Menuridae; genus Atrichornis; species Atrichornis clamosus. The sequence continues at coordinate 121,059 of WBMZ01003334.1, forward strand.
GCTTGCCACACCTGTCCTGGCTGGCAGGTAGCAAAGTCAGAGTAACATAAGGTTGACATCTGTTGGCACAGAAAGTACAAGATGTGCAGATCTGGTGCGTGTGTTTGGGAGGTGCCTGTTTGAACAACAACACATTGGATGGATTCCCTGTTGCGCGCACTGAGTGCACAGTCACATCTAAACTCAGATAAGATCGGAATGACTCACTTATGGCATGATTGTGATTAAGAGAGAATACAGTGTTGTAATTAATCACAGTAACACTTTTTTTCAGGAGCCCACAGAATACAAGGTTTTAAACGATGAGATGGAACTGGAAATGGATGAATTCAACCAACACGAGTGTATGGCTTCTATGACCACTCTGATTAAACATATGCAGAGGAACCAGATCACACCCAAAGTGGAGGAGGCCAGTATTGACTAAAAAGTTGGCATTTTTCCACTAATGCTACCAAGAAAAGCGAGTCATGATTGAATCCCTTCATTTATTAATTTTCTTGGCTATATTATAGTGAAACCTGTGTTGTTCAAGCTTGGGGCTTTTTGGCTCAGTAAGCCTGTTCAGTGCAGGAAGTGATTTGATTTTTGCTCATCTCTTTTAAACTTCAGGGCATGGTTCCAGTAGATCTTCCTCTTTGGATGAAATTTCTTCATGGCAAATTAGCAAACCCATCAGTACCATTAAATATTCGCCTCTTCATAGCAAAACTTGTTGTTAATACTGAGGATGTGAGTAATTTTTCTTCTTTTTTTTTTTTTGTGTTAACAGGTTGTATTATAATATCAACTGTGTAACTCTTGTGGGATAAAATATTTCATCAGCTGAGACCTTTGGGGCATTCAAATTGACTAGTTTGCTGTGATAAAAGGAGTGCATTTATAGCCCAAAATTCCAGATATTGCCAGTTTTTTTAATGTAATATTAGTATTTTTCCTGCCAAAGCCTACTTTGACAAGTAGAGGGTGTTCACAATATGTGTATTCTAGAAACTGCAAGTTGTATATTCATTGAAACTAGGCGAGAGCGTAGATTATACTTGCCATCTTCACAGGAGCAAAAGTAATGTTTTATTAATGTTCACAGGTGAGTCTTATGGAAACACTTTGAGCTACATGATGTTCTTGTTGCAGAAAGATACTAAGATAGCATAATGTGTCTTTGCCTGAGAAGAAACATTTTCTCTTCTTCTTGGGTAAAACATTTTCAACCTATTTCATACAATGATTTTAAAGCATAATGCTCCTATCAGAAATATTCCAAATCCAGAATTGCTGAATTTCAGAATTAGTTCAAGAAACTTCATACCCATGTAATGCTGTCTGAAATGGAAGGGTAGATGAATGGTGTATTCTTTCAAATCCTTTAGAGACAGATTTTCTATGTGAGAGCCATATTATCTGCACCCTAGTGAAATAATTCACCTTCTGTGAATACTTGGTTCAAGGTTGCTAAGCAAAAGTGAGAAATGTAGTTAGGGATACTTTTTATTTTAAAGTTTTTATGGTTGTTGCCTCGGGAGTTGAGCAAAGTGGTAAGAGGTTGGTTTAGCTGTCTTACCTGTTTATTGAACAACAGGTTGCTGAATAGTTGGATAATTTGTACTTTATCATTAATTCTCCTGTTTTCCATAGGTATTCCGGCCTTACGCGAAGCAGTGGCTTGGTCCATTGCTGCAACTTGTTGTTTCTGGAAATAATGGAGGTGAAGGGATTCATTACATGGTAGTGGAAATAGTAGCTACAATCCTTTCCTGGACAAGTGTAGCAACTCCCAAAGTAAGGAAAGATGAAATTGATTTATATTATTGTTGTGATTATTTGGTAAGGATTGAGTGAGTTTGTTACTATACACTTAAATAATTTTATACATCAGTCCACATTTACATTTTACAATTCTTTTACATATTAACTCCAAACATACCTTGTTTACTTGCTTGCTTTCATAAAAGAATATATGTCTTCTAGGAGTCACTGTGCTTATTTTTGGTCCTGTTCTTTGTAGGGGAATATTAAAGATGAGATTTTAGCTAACAGATTGCTTGAATTCTTGATGAAGAATGCCTTTCACCCAAAAAGAGCTGTGTTCAGACACAATCTGGAAATCATAAAGACAGTTATAGAGTGTTGGAAGAATTGTCTCTCCATACCTTACAGGTAAACACCTGGACAATTGTTTTCTTTTATCAATATTTCAAAAATATAAATGAAGGGTATCAAAGGAGTTGGAAAGGTAAATTCAGCTGCAATAGTAAGCTTTTTGTACCTAGAGTTGACTGTAGAACTTCAGAATAATCTCTTCAAAGATTGTAAATTAATTGGAAAAAAAAAAACAAGGAGAGAGACAGAAAAACAAAGGATTACAACAGCAGCAACAGAAGCAGGAGTAACCTCTGAAAAGACTTAATTTTGTTTGTTGCTTATATATTTATTTATATATTTATATTAATTTATATATTTGTTTATATTTATATTAAATATAAATTTATTTTTATATTTATTTTATTTAAACATCAATTTTATTTGAAGTTTTGGATATTATCACTGAACATTGGTGCACTCTTAGTAAGACTTCTGCTATCTGCCATGCTCCTTAACTTACGTGGGCTTACAGTCTCTTTTCAGTTGTTTTGGGGTGGGTTTTTTTGCAAAGAGTTCTTCATTAATGCTAAATATTTACTACTTTCTGACAATATCCCTTTGGTGGGTTGTATGTGTGTATATATATCCATGTATACACAGACAGTGAGTGGTTTATGGTGTGTCTCTTTTGAGGTTTTCATGTATATAATTGCTTTTATGTTTTTATCCAGCTTAATATTTGAAAAGTTTTCTAGTGGAGACCCTGATACAAAGGACAATTCAGTGGGAATTCAGCTGCTGGGAATTGTTCTTGCTAACGATTTGCCACCCTTTGACCCAAAGTGTGAAATAGATCGTGTCAGGTGAGAGATGCAGGTTTTTTGTGAATGATTTTGAAAAAATCTTAAGCCAAAGAGAGCAAGTCTAATTTGTCAGCATGAAGTATGGGAGCTTGTTTTTCAGAATCCTTTGTCCCATCATCCCTTTGCTGTTATCTGTCAGATGTAATGCCTTCTGGCTGCAAATTGCAGACCACATTTATTTTGGAAAATATCTAGAAGGATGTAAGCTTTTTCACAGTGGTCCCCAGAGCTGCAATTTTGTGGGAATTAATAGAGTCAGAAATTGCCAAAGCAAGGATTTTAGACATTGGAAGTGGAAAATCCATGTTGTGCTGCATTCAGCTCTTCAGAAAGCAGTTGCTATTCCCCTAGGCAGCTCAGGTGAGGTTTTCGTTTTAGTTTAAATTTTTATGCTGGAGTAGTGGCTAACAGCAGGTCTGCCTCTTGTGCTAGGTATTTTCAGGCTTTGACCAGCAACATGGGCCTACTAAAGTATAAAGAAGTTTATGCAGCTGCAGCAGAAGTGTTGGGACTTGCTCTTCAATACATTTCTGAGAGAGAAAATGTAAGTGAACTGTATTGTGTGTGTGACCATTCCTGTCTTAATTTTATATTCTTCTTTTATATGACTACTCAATTCAGATCCAAAAATTAATATACTTGAAATTCAACAGTCTTTGTCCAGCAGATTGAGTTAAAGATGTAAACAGCTAGCTCAACAGGAAAAGAATTCTAGGGCAGATTAAGTGCAGTTTTTGCCATGCTCTTTTGGAGCTGACAGTGAATTATCTCTTTCTGAGGCTTAGTTCAGCTTTTGCCAGCCAGCAACACTAGCATGGTACATTTTAAAGTTGTTTTTTTCTTAAAAGAGGGGGGAAAAAAAAGCAGGTTGGGAAGTTTGGAACGACCTTTTGAACAACTTGATCTGTATCCAGTTATTTTATAGGTAGTGGATAAGGTGAATGCAAAAGTGTTACTCACCAAATCCTACAGTACTAGAACTAGGGAATAGTGCTTGTTGATCACAGAAACCAGTTTGAGACAGATGCTAGAATGACCTCTTTACACAAACAGTTTATGAACTTGCCAGAAAAGGTTCTAGAGGTAAGTAGATCAGCAGGTTCAAAGAAAAATTAGGCAAATTCATGCACAAAAAAATGTCATGAATGGGTTCTAAATACAATAGACAACAGTGTACACTCCAAGATCCCTAATCTGATGACAAATGCTTGTTGGGTTGTATGAGAGAAGAGGAGGACAAAACGCAGCCAGGATCATGTGTTCCCCCTAAATATAATTCTGCAGTTGCTATTCAAGACAAAAATATCAGATTTTTGGCTGAGTGGAGTATTAGTCTGACCTTGTAGGTTATTCTTGCTTCTCTCCTTACTATCCTTACTTCTTTGCCCACTTAATTGCTTTCTGGTTGTTCTTTCACAGTTTGTAGAGCATATTTCATAAATCTTCATAAGTCTTTCACAGTCTTTCAAGTTCCATTATAAGCAGTATTTTGACTAAATGAGCAAAGATGGTGCAAATTTTATCCTGAATAAGGCTTACTTTTTTGACATTAATTGCAGGTTGATGATTGTTTTTCACCTTTTCACTAAAAATGTTTAATTTCTTTACACTCATTGATTGGAAATCTTCTATACTAAATGAGAGACTGCTTAGCAGCTTAGCCTAGCACACTAGGCAACTTGTACTTCAAAATGAAGGTGTTGGTTCCAAACCAAATATATTTTTTAAGCAGCAGTCATGTGTTCCAGCCAGGTAGAGCTGTACAGGAGCCATGGAGCACCATAAAGGTTAAGATAAGTCGGGTGGATCTTGCCTAGCACAATAAATTCATTTCTAGCACTAGAATCAAACAGTAGAGCAGCAGAATAGTGTGTCATTAAGGTGGTTATGAGTTTCATGGGTATCCTTGTCTGTCTTTCTCATTTTCAGATACTTGAAGATCCAGTTTATGATTGTGTCATAAGACAATTAAAACATCATCAGAACACACAACATGATAAGTTTATTCAATGCTTGAATAAAGTTGTTAAGAATTTTCCACCTCTTGCTGACAAGTATGTCATGATTTATGTGGTGTGTTGATTGTAAATCTAGAGGAATAACAGAAAGTAACTTGCTTTTGTTTGTGGGCTTGTGGTTATGTTAAGGTTTATGAATGCAGTATTCTTTTTGATACCTAAACTTCATGGTGTGATGAAAACCTATTGTCTGGAAGTAATAATGTGCCGGGCTGAAGAAGTTCCTGATCTCCACTTGCAGTTAAAAAGTAAAGACTTTATCCAGATCATGAATCATAGGTAAGTAGCCATACGATGCATAGTCCAGATTTCTTGTTAACCTTTTCTGTGCTGCCCACAACATTTTTACATTCAGAAGCATTTATAATTCACAGTCACTTTTTTATCATTTAATCTAATTTGATCTAATGTAATCTAGGAGTTAGACTGGTTATCTCCAGAAAACAAACAGATGCCTCCAAATAGCCTTAGAGTGAAATGCCAGTGGGATGACAGTTTCTGTAGTTTGCATTAGTTTAATTATATTCTTAGTCTTAGGTTGAATTCAGAAGTATTTACCTAAAGCCCTTTATGCAAAACCAAATATCGTCGCTAAAACATAAACTGATCTTTTGGTTCTGTGTATAGCAGTGAAGAGAAAAGCAATGCAACTGTTCTTTTTTTCCCTTCTCCTTTAGGGATGATGAAAGACAAAGGGTTTGTTTGGTTATAGTGTACAAGATGCTGCCTAAACTAAAACCACTAGAACTTAAAGAACTTCTTCCTGGAGTGACGGGGTTCGTTTCTCACCCTTCTGTGATATGTCGACAGAGCATGTATGATATTCTCATGTGGATTTATGATAATTACAGGTGTGTATTCACTGCAGATGTTGTCTTTCAGTGGTTTGTCACAGGCAGAGTGAAAGTGTTTTTAACAGTCTTCCAATTTCACGTCCCTCTGTGCGGGATTTTCCAGTTTTCAGAAGAATAGAGCCTGTGATTTGCCCAAGTGGGCTCTGGCCTTTGGTGGCAATTTTATCACTTCTGCTAAGGGATAAATACTTGGACCTGAACTTTAGCCCAGAACTAGGATGTTGCATCACCACAGCATGGCAGCAAAGAGGTCTTAGCTTTGATGCTCCCACTTTTTTTCTTATTGCTGGTATTTGTAACTAGTGAAAATTATACACTAAAGAAATTTGCTTGTAGGTAGAAGATGTATTAAGGCACGTTGGCATGATCTGGACCCCTTCAATCTGGTAGTATAAAGGTGATCTTTCTGTTTGACCCCTTAGAATAGGGAACAGGCATTTACTCATTATGTTTGACAAGTGGATTGCTGTTGAATTATCTAACTTAGTTGGGTGTTGTTATGTGCTTTTTCCCAAGATAACTATTTGAATGGACAGTTATTGTGAAGAAAAAGTACAGGTAATTTTTACTCCAGCATCATTTGTGAAAAGCACTCTCTGCCTGTTTTTTCAGATTCAACCTTCCAAACTTCAAAATAAATACCTAAAGTAATACTTGGTTTTCTGATTACTTTTTTTATAAGTAGTGGAGATACAAGGCATTTTTGCCTAGGAAGGCTTCAAGTTATGAAAAAAATGCAATGTTGTCATGCCAAGTTGAGATTTTTATTAGAAGGGCATATTCCTCCTTTTTTCCCACCATCCTCATCCTCTTATTTTGCTATGGATTGTTTGAGAGAAGTCACTAAGAGACATTTTTCTCTTACCGTCAGTGATCCAGAAAGTCAAGCAGATGAAGATTCTCGGGAAATACTCAAAGTGGCAAAAGAAATGCTACTTCAAGGACTAATTGATGAGAATGCTGAACTGCAGTGAGTAGTGTGTTGTGAGAACTGTCTGAAATAAATACCTACATTGCTTTTACTTTGTATATAGCAAGGAATTGATCCTTAGAGGTTAAGTATTTCAATGTAAAAGAGTAACAGTGAGAAAACACCATTTCCTTTCCTTCCAGTACGTTAATTTATAAAGTTGTGTCCCACAGTGTTACACCAAGTGTAAGTGAAGCATATGAACAAACTTCTAAGCCTTGGGGAGGTTGTTTCACTATGCTAAACCTAATTCTGCATTAATGTTATAGAGTTCTTGAACAAGGAGCACCCTGCTATACAGAAGCACACAACAGTAGATTAAATATTGGAGGATGTTGGATTTTTAGAATTTATTTTGGTGAAGCAAAATATAGGAGATCTTGGTGCTTATCCACTCATAGCACTTCTCAAGAGGAAAAACCTTGACAGAAATAATTTTTTCAGAGTAAACCTTTAATATCAAGCACAGAACATGGCAGATGAGTGAGGAACTTGGTGTAATTCAATGGAAGATTAATGGCATGAAAGTGTTAGTTGAAGGCTTTAAAATCTTATTGTGTTGGGGCTTCTTTGTTGGTGGTTTGGTTTTTTTCCTTCCTTTTTAACTTGTGTTTTTTAGAACTGTTTTTCTTTCTGTTTGCAGGTAACCAAGAATAGCTTTATTCTTTGTCTTTACAGATTAATTGTTAGGAATTTCTGGAGTCATGAGACGAGGTTGCCCACAAATACTCTTGATCGCATGCTGTCGTTGTTGAGTTCTTTATATTCCACCAAGATTGAAACACAATACTTGAGTCTAATCACAAATTTCCTGCTTGAAATGACTAGCAAGAGCCCAGATTATTCCAGAAAAATATTTGAGCATCCACTGTCTGAATGCAAATTTCAGGTGAATTGTAATGTGTTGTCCTGTGTGTAACCATATCACAAATTTTATTTTGTAATGCAGCTACCACTTGGACAAGAATGGCATAATGAAGGAGCTTTTTGAAAGCATTTTCTGCTCCATATTTAACAGCTGCCACAGTTATTCATTATGCACAGTATCAGAAGTTTGATGATTTTGTGGCAGCACTAATTTTACTTTCTTTCCTAAAAATAAGTATTTAATTAAAATAATTATACCAAGTACAGCTAATGTGTAGAAATGTGTACTGAAATACCTAAAAAAGAGGATAGTGGAGAGAAGCACCATCAACTGGAGAAATACTATGAAGAAATAGAAATATTGGTACAAGAACTGTGAATCAGTGCTTGGCTGACCAGTCCAAATTAGTGAGCTTTCCTTGCTGAGCTGTGGAGAACTTCTGTGTGTTTGTGGTTTGTTTGGGTTTTTTTTTTTTGTTATAGTCAAGTTCTGCCCCTGTACCTGGGAGGATGTTTTAAATTCTGGACTGTAATTTCTGGTGTCCTGACTCAATGAAGGAATGCAGAAAGCCTCCATCTTTATTGTTCTACTTAAAATCGTTCTTTTTTCGTAGGACTTTGTAGTTGATTCCAGCTGGCGTTATCGAAGTACTGTGCTCACACCTATGTTTGTGGAGACTCAGGCTTCTCAGAGTATCCACAGGACTTTATCACAGGAAAGATCCCTTTCTGCTTCTGTGTCTGTTGGTGGGCAAGTGAGAGCTACCCAAGGGCACTATGAATTTACACCTACACAGCAAGGCAGTAAGTCCAGACCAGTGTCTTCTGAAATGTTCTTGTTTGCTGTAGGAATGATGTCATTTCTGTTGCATATGATTTTTTTTAATGGAAAAGTGTAAATACATTTACTATTTTGTTTTCAAGGGCTTTTTTGTGTGTTATGAGAAAAAAATCACATTTTTATCAGCTTCCTACATATTTTGTGTTCTGCCTAATGTAAAAGAAGCACTTTCTTACCTAACAGCTTGAGATCTGTTCTGCCCATAAACACTGGGAATTACATTTTTGGGAGAGAAAAATTACCTGCTCCATAGATTTGTTCACTTTAGTTATATGTAGGTATGTTACAGTTTTTTTGCAATTTCTTTTTACAGGTGGTAGAAGTTCTTTTAATTGGCTAACTGGAAGTAGCATTGACACATTGGCAGAGTATGCAGTTCCTTCATCCTCTGAATCCTTGTCCATGCTATTGGTTGGCAAACGGAGTGAAAAATTCAAACAAGCATCCTTTAAACCAGTGGGTCCTGATTTTGGGAAAAAAAGGTTGGGTTTGCCTGGAGATGAAGTGGACAGCAAAACTAAAGGTCTGTAAGCCTTATTGTGCAATTTCTATATAAATAATACATTTTTATGAATCAGTTATTTGGCTGGCAGTCCATTATCTTTGAGACAGTGTAATTGAGGTTCACCTTGAGAGATTTTATTTCCAGTGGTGTGTGATGATACATAACATGTAACAAAAAGCTAGGACTGTGCTATGAATTGTACAATTGTATGTTGTTAGCTGAAAGAACTGACTGGATAAGAAACCAGTAGGTGTGATCTCTGCATTCCTACTTCTCCCTAAGGCTATCAGAGCATGAATGTTAGACAGTTCTGTCCCTTCTGTTTTAAATTTAACTCTTTAAAGAAGACACCTCTTTAAACACATTGTCCAAATCATTTCAGCTGTGCTGACACGATCTACAACATTTTGCAATCTGTCTTTAGAATTACTTGCCTTTTTCTGAGAATGCTCCTTCACCACCCAGTCAATAACTGAAAAACATCAGTAGTGCTCTGGCATGACTTAGGCTTCTTCTCCCTGTTTAACCTTTGTTTACTTGTCATTAAAATTTTGACCAAAAGGATGAGTTCAGGCATAGAGCAATAATGATCAACCTTTTCAATACCTGAGAGGTGTTTCAAGGCAGTTACGAATGGACCATACTGAACTACGGAAATAGAGAGGTCAGTCTAGCTTTCAGTCAGTCCCTGGTCTTCTACCCAGGAAAATACCAGTTAAAGTGGTATGTTTTTGTTTACTCACTCTCCTTTCCTAGGAAGTGGACTGAACTGATAGTCTGTTAAGTGGCCTCTCCCCATGACTGTCCTGAGCAGGAGTTAATCCAGTGATAATTCTGTAATGATGACTTTGAAAATAGAGTATGATATTCTTACTACCCAATCTTTGAATATATTTTAGCACCTCTTTTATGTAGGGTGGCATATACTTCATGGAATATAGTGCCAATTCCATTCTTGCTTTTGAGTGCTTAAAATAAATCTGGCATATGGGGTATATTTGTTCATGAATTTTAGTGTCTTTCCCAGTACAAGAGTTTGACCTTTGTATCTCATCCATGCACTTGAAGTTTCTGTATAAATGTTTATTACCTCTTCTCCTAAGAACAACTTAATTTGTTTTCATTTGCTTTGTTGTTGAAAGGCCTTGCATTTAGTTGTTTGCTAGGAAATTTAGGAGACTAGCTGGTAAGCTAGTAAATACAGAGATGATGTTTGTTTCTATATGATCCTTTTGCCTTAAGTTTGCTTGAGAAAGGAAAAGCTGTGGACATGATCCTATATTCCATAGGTATAGAAGAACGAGCAGAAATTCTAAGACTGCGGAGACGCTTCTTGAAGGACCAAGACAAACTCAGTCTGATTTATGCCAGAAAAACTCTGGCTGAACAGAAAAGAGAAAAGGTTTGTCAATCCAAATAAATTTAAAACCTACATCTCGATGCCATGTGCAGTCTTGTACTTCATCTCTCGTGGTAACTTTGTGAAGAATGGGTGGGTGTAAAGTACTGGTTCCTAAGAGCTTTAGAAGGTTTAATTTGGAAATATTGCTATTTATGTGCTTAAAGCTAAATAATGTTACTTAGCATGAGTGAGAAAAGAGCTGGATGACAACACTTCCAGTCTACCACTTAATGTGCATGAAGTGGTTTTACGTGGTGGAGTCCCTAACAGCTATGGGAAGCCCTTTACAGTTGTCGTTCTGGAAACTAGGAGCCTTGGAGCTGGAGTACACTGCAGAAATAGTTGGAGAACATTATCCAGTGTCTGAAGGTGAACTCAAAAATATGGTACAGCCGATGGACTAACCAGAACTGGTTTGAACTTTTGACCTGAAGGAATGTCAGTAATAGTCATTTGCTGAGTGTTTATCAAGGCCAGAAACTTACTACTTCCTGGGTTTCCTGGTTGTGTTATGTACTTAGAATAAATCTAAAAATTTTTAAGCTCTATAATAGTTTTTCAGAGGTTTCTCTTACTAAAAATAACATACATTATTGTCAAAAAATGGTAGCATTTAGACTCAAGAGCAAAGGAATTCTGTGTTGAGAACTACCAGTTTGAGACACTCATGTAATGCTTTGCAGATGCAGACAACTGTGTAAACAGAACTTATGTCTGGAAGAACCACACAAACACCTATTTTAGCCCATTTATGTTTACTTGCAGGCTAAAGCTACCATTTCCTCCCACCCTGCACTAGAGAACCTGTAAGTGCATTCTGTTTGGCAGTCCAAAATACAACCAGCAAAACCCCCTGTAATAGTCCACAGTAAAAGACCAAAGAAGACTGTGAATGCTGTCAGGATTCCTTAAATTTTCAAGAGATTTGTTGCATATAAACACATGTAGAACTCTGTGGCTTGCATTAATACTATACCTGATAGGGCAAGCCAGGAAACATTAGATCCTGAGCAAGAGAGTATTTGGAAATAACTTTAGAAAAGTCCTAATTTTTCAGAGCATATTTCTCCTGAAAGGTTTCTGAATATAATCCCATTAAAATTCACTAGAAGTAAAATGAGCTCAAATAGTAAAATTATGAAGAGTTAAAAGAAAAAAGTATTCCGGTTTCCTTCTGTTTTCCTCTTCCATTTTACCAATGTATATATCCACCCATTGCCTGCTGGTTTAATTGGTAATGACAGTAGTTAAAAATAAAATCCCAGCCTCTAAATTTACTGATGATTTCCTTTTAATGTGCTGTGAAGAAGAAGAAAGGCAGAGGAAGAGGTAGGTTTGATTTATATTTGATAGTAGCTCTTCAATTTACATGTATTCCTTTAAGCCTCAGCAAAATGCAGGGCAGTTATTTAACTACTGCAGTTTACAACAGTTTTATTACAGTTTGCTTTTACTAGAATCATAGAATGGTTAAGGTTGGAAAAGATCTCTGTTATCATTGAGTCCAGCTGTTAGCACCATGGGTTCACCACGAACTGATGTCACCAAGTGACACATCTGCACGTTTTTTGAACACTTCCGATGACGATGTTTCCACCATTTCTGTGGTCAGCTTATTCCAATGCCTGACCACTCTTTCAGTGAACAATTTTCATAATATCTAATTTAAACCTCTCATGGCACAGCTTGAGGCCATTTTCTTACTGTTTTTTAACATGATTCATGCATTTCAGGAAATGAAATCCGAGCTGAAGATGAAATATGATGCCCAGGTTATTTTGTACAGAAGTTACCGAGTAGGAGACCTTCCTGACATCCAGATTGAATACTGCAGTCTCATTGCCCCTCTGCAGGGCCTTGCCCAGGTCTGTCTGCTTTGCAGAGGTCATTTGTAAAGTTTTCCAGTCCTGTAGGGAAAGTGTCATGTATGTGGTCAGCCACTTTGAGAATTGATTTGTTGTTTTACAGTCAACCGCTGTGATACACATTTAAAGAGTCTGTTTTGAGAGAATGTTTCTACTACCCCTGTGTTGATGCAGTGGTGAGAGAAGAGGTTTTGTAGCTTGCCTTACCTGAGCAGTTGAGGACTTGATACGTCAGCTGTTGTCCATTGCCTCCGGGTTCCTCTGCTTGAGAAACAGGGGGTGGTGGTCTTTACAAACACTTTTGCAAAGGACATCTCACTCTACAGTAACAAAACAGTCATGTCTCTTCTATGATGTGGCTGTAACAGGCTTGTAAAAATACAAGTTAACTTAGTGTGACTAAGACTGGACTCAGACTACTCAATAAAGCTGATTTAATATTTCTTTTCCTGCCTGAGAGCAGTAGAAACGGTAGACTGAACTGAAGAATAGACTCCCATTTTACAGTCTTTGGGAGGTCACAGTCTTCCTGATTACCTTTGTATTTCATTACATTTGATGGTCCCTCATCTCTCTGTATAGGGAGGAATTACCACACTCATGAATTACCTGAATAGCATTAGATAAAGAGTTAGACCAAATTCCAGGTCCATGATAGATTTGGATGCATAGGATTATGTTACACACACAAATATGCTTCTGGATTGAAAAAATGCCTTTACATCTCAGATGAGACTGGCTGTTTGTACAGAGAATATCTGTCTCTCTGTTAGCTGTCTCAGTTTTTAGGATCAGCTGTCCTCACACGCTGTTGTATTCTGGTTTTTTCTGAAACCCACTTCACAGACTGTGGTGTCCTTAACATGATATTGGGTGTCTGGTTCCTGTAATGGGATTTGAGTATGGGGAAATTGAAAATTCCATCCTCTCCACCAACACTCTGGCTTGAAACCTACATTGCCTTGGAGTTTCTTTAAGTGGAAGAATTAGGATGGGATTTGAATAGGTAGTACAGTAATTCCCAGCACAGGTGAGATGCATGCCAGGCTTAACAGTCCACTCCCAAGGACTGTCTGCATATTGATTAGGTACAGGGTGGGTCATACATTTTAATTTTATTTATTAGCCTACAGTGTTACAGCAAGATTCAGTGACCTTACTGTTTTTGTTGTAATTTACAGAAAGATCCAACATTTGCCAAGCAGCTTTTCAGCAGTTTGTTTAGTGGAATTTTTCAGGAGGTAGAAAAATCCAAAAATCCTTCTGAGAAAAACACCATCGTCCAGCAGCTGCTGAATGACTTCAATAACTTTCTCTGTATGAGCCTGTCATACTTTCCACCATTCATTGCGTGCATCCAGGTAAATCTTGATATATGGCATGAAGGTAACTGGATAGAATGTCTTTGTCTGAATGTGTGATAAACCCAGTGGTAGAGAAGGTCAAATACTGTCACTGAAGTTTAGACAGAGATGGAAAGAGAATTGTTAACCAAATGGGCATTTCAAGTGACACTTGTTAAGGCGAATAGTGTAATTCATGCCTCTGAACAGATTTTTCAAAGTTCCTACAGATTTGTGATCTCTAGAGCTTGAGTCGCCTTTTAATGTTTTAATTGCATCAGCAAGGAGCAGAGATTTGGTTTCAAATGAAAGCTATTTCAATTGAAGTGGGAATTGAGAACAATTGAAAGGGTTATGTGAGTGTCATGTGCTTATCTTCCTGTTCTGGGAAGTGCTCACTGAGGAATTCTTTGATGTCTTGAGGATATCAGTAGCTGTCAGACCGTTTGTTGTTAGCCTCTCTTGTTTATTTTTTCAAATTAGTCCCCTGAAATAGTTGTCTGGGGATTTTCAGTAATGAGAGAAGGGCCCACTCCCACCAAAGGGTGAGTGGATGCACCGGTTATTTTGCTGGAAAAAAACCACAAACCTTTCTGTTATGAGAATATACTGACCTGGAATAGATTGTGAATTTCATCTTTTAGCCTAGTTTTCAGGGAGGTTAAAAAAACCTTGTCCAAGCACCTGTTACATACCCATTGTCACTGTTTTTAATGATGCTTGTCAACTCTGTTGATCTTCTTGTTGTATCAGATTCCTAGTTCTCAAAAGAATCTTTTTTTGAGTGGCAGCTAAAGGCCTCTTTTTTGTTATGGAAATTTAGATACTCTGTGACAGTAGGTGTCATTCCAAATACGGGAGAACCATCTAGTTTGGACTAGCTTTGTAAACAGTGTCAAATTTTGCTTCTTAGTTCTTGTATTTACACATCTGAAAAAATGTAATTTCTTGTGTACTTTTTCCTGTGCAGCTGCATAAAAGGTCAAATACTATGGGGATTTTTCTGGGCTGTCTTGGTATTTTTTGAGCCAGCGTCTCACAATAGCTATCTGTTAATATTCCCTCTTGACATTACATTTGTTGGTTCTCTGTCTTGATGATATTATTTGTGTTGAATTATGCTATCTGTTAGACCCTACTAATAACAGTGTTGCATTAGGCTACTTTTTTTTCTGAATAGACATAAAATGAAGACTCAAAAAATAGATACATTAAAATTAATCAAAAATACAGACTTTGTAACAGAGCAATAAGAACATCTCATTGCCATCCTCATCAATAACAAAAGTACAAGAGCATGAAGTACAAACAGCCTGCATAACAGTGAGAGGAAGTTTTTTCCCCACTAGGGAATAGAGTTCAAGTTCAATTGATCAAGAGAGCAAGCTGCGAGAGTGTGAGCAAGAGCACAGCAGTGTCAAGGCTGTCATTTGGCTCACAAATATTGTCCTAGTAGGTTGGCCATTTGGAAATACAGCTTCTGTTTCCTGTACACCAACAGTGTAATATATACTGGCTGATTTCAGAAAGGCTTCCTACTTCACTGTTGTTTCCTTCTGGTTGTTTGATATTTTAGCCTTCTACAGGTTCACATCCCAATAGGAGAGTAACTTGTTGGGTAGAAAGAGCTGGTTTTGTCCACACATACAATGTTAAAATTAACTATGAAGCTCTGGGATTCACTTTCAGGACAGATTAAGAACCAGCTGAAATATTGAAAGAGGTTAACTCCATGACAAAAGTTTACATAGCGTCCATAGAGATGCTTGGCCTCTGAAGAACATATAATTGCCTTGTAAATGTTGTAGCTGCCAGGCCAGCTTGGATGCCATTCTCCCTAATCTTTGAACATATGGTTCAAGTAAGGACAGTGCTCATTGCATATGCAGCAGGGAACATTCCCTCTGCATTCAGAAGATAAGTGATAAACAGTCACCAAAATGCACTAAATAGAAAGATACCTCCTTTGATGTGGAATGATGTCTGTAAATTTCAAGTTAGGGAGGGTATTCACTCTTTGAACATACTGGTATATTTGCACAGTTCTTACACTTTTTCCCATGCTATGAGAAAGGGGGTTTGGTCTTACCGTAGCAAAGTTGTTCTTAAGTTTTTAGATTGTTCAGTTGTCACTGTGTTCCTGACGTAACCCCTGGAAATTGCAGTCAAGGAATGGGTCTGAGGAATATGTGCAGCTGATTGAAAGTGCCTTAATAGTAGTTGGAATATATATGCTGACCCCTCATTGGGATTTGCCTGGCCTGGAACTCAAGAAGAACTAGAAGAGACAGTGATTTTTTCCTCTTTCATTATTGATCACCAATTTATTAGTGTGAGAGTCTCAACTTTACAAATCGTGTCATGAGTTTGCTTATGCCAGCTGCCTCTTCTGTAGTTTTTGTGGTAGTTATCTTCCATCAAAGAAGTGTAGCTTAGTTGTTCTCAGTCTCCTGCTGCAATTTCCAAATAGTGATTTCTTTTCACATAGTGTACTTGAACATACTGTGTTGCAAGAATCAAACTGTAATTTCTGTTCTAAAACTTTGTGCTGTTTCTTACAATGAAAGCTATACTACACCTCTTCCATGTTGTGGATTGTTTTCTTCTGTTTGTTTAAGATACTATTTCAACTTTTCTTTAGTGGAAAAAAACCCCAACACTGGCTTTAATAAACATGTTACTTTCTTGATATTTACCTGTATTTAGAATAGTGATTTAGGTATTTTAAAAGACCTTCAAGTAAACAAGAATGTTTATCCATAAAGAAGAGATTATTCTGTAGTTGGACTAATTTAAAGTTATGCTAGAAATATTGTCCTGTCTTTAAATCAGGCAGGAGTAGATGAGTACAGTACTAGATGAGTCTAACAGGAAGCTGTGATATCCTAAAACTGGCTGGGTGTGTGGATAGAAAGCCTCCAGCTCAGAGGAGACATCGTGGTAAATCGTGCCTTTGGCTTACGGCAGGAATTCACCACTGAATGGGTTCAGTGAAGCACAGTTCCTGTGTAGCAGGCAGAGTCCTGCCAACAAGCAGAAGGAAAAGCTCAGGCTGTCAATGTGTCCATATACCTTTCTCCCACTCTCCCTGTGATTCTGTCCAGAGAGTTGTCCCATGTTCTGGAGCCAAAGTGTATGGAGTTATTTTGTCCTGTTCTCTGTCCAAAGAGCAACAGCACAGAAGGAAAAGATTCCAGTTTTCCCAGAGTTGGGAACTTCTGGAGATGTAATGGCTTATTTCCAAAGCTTGTTCTATAAGAGGAGGGATACCAGATAAGTGATCTGTACAGTTTTACACCAAGTAGACGCCTATTTTGTTTTATTTTACAGGAAATGAGTTACCAGCACAGAGAGCTGCTGGAACTGGATTCAGCCAATGTGAGCACAAGCTGCCTTGCAAGTTTGCAGCAGCCAGTGGGCATCCTTCTTCTGGAGCGTGCCCTGATGGCTCTGTCCCCTGTGGAGCAGCCCCCGTCCAAAAGGATGCGTGGGAGGACAGAGCTGCCCCCAGATGTGATCAGATGGATTGAACTTGCTAAGTAAATTCTTGTTTGAGACAATTTACTCCCACTTAGGTTTGCCCTGTGAAGAGCTCTGTCTTTATGGCTTATGGGGTTTCTTTTTTTCTTTTTTAGTCTTTGTCTTTTAGAATTAGATACGCTTTTAATTTCTTCTCAGTTAATACTGTCAGTGGGAGCAGTTAGACTTAACAGCTGTGCACTCTGGTGCTATCAGTCTGCTGAAAAACATCTTGCTCATAGCTTTGCAACTGCAGGAGTTTCCACAGTTCAGATATTACCCTACAAGTTGAAGTTTACGTAGTTAAGTATGTATTTCTGATCTTAGGTAGAAATATTTTCTAAAAATTTACTATTACAAGCCAGTAGTGTTGCTGCGTATTTATTTATTATTTTTTAAGTAGCTTCTCTTTGCATTGGTATACATCTGTTGAGCTATTTAAAAGATTTCTCTTTTCAATTTTACTAGGCTCTACCGATCTGTTGGGGATTATGATACCCTTCGTGGCATTTTCAGTGGTAAGATTGGGACTAAGGAAATTACACAGAAAGCTTTGTTGGCAGAAGCAAGGAATGATTATGCTGAAGCAGCTCAATATTATGATAAGGTAAAATGACAGCAAGATATTTTTGTTTCATAAATATCTCATGACTTTAATAATATTTTAAAAATTGAAACATTTTGAGAAGCCGCATATAGTCTAAAATGTCCTTGTGCTTTATTTGATTGATGGTTCACTGTGTAAAGACACCAGGAACAGCGCAGTAAGCAAGATGATTTTCTTACTCTTTGTTACAAAGCTTCATGTGTGCAATTATTTAGGCAGACAGGTAAAAACACATGGGCACACTGCAACCCCAAGAGAGCAAATTGCATGTGTTCATGGCAGGAGTTACAGAGGGTAAAAATGAAGAAGGATCTCTAACCTTCTTTTAAAATGTTTGCTCTTTAAAAATGCAGATTTACTGAAGACAGCTACCTGAAATTAATTTATGCATAAACACTGCCAATCTTGATTTTTCTGCATTTAATGTAGCTGTCACACTCTGGTAAATGGATAGATATTTTTACAAAACAGTGAATTACAGTTAAGTTGCTGGTGACTTAGAATTGAAACAGGTTCTCCTTTGGAATCTGGCACTATTCTCCCCTCCAAATTCATTCCCTAGGCTCTCTCCCAAGAAGACTGGCAAGATGGAGAGCCAACAGAAGTGGAGAAGGACTTCTGGGAACTTGCATCTCTGGAATGCTATGACCACCTCACCGAGTGGAAGTCTCTGGAGTATTGTGCTACTATTAATATTGATAGTGGAAAACCTCCAGACCTAAGCAAAACATGGAATGATCCATTTTTTCAGGTTTTTTGAAATTATTTCATTGATACTGCACCACTTCTATCTCTGCAGAGATGTTCTACAGTATTAGGATTACGGGTGAAAATCAATTGCATTGTTTGGGTTACTTTATTACAAAAATTAGCTGAGAGTCTGATATATTAAAAAAAATTAAAGCAATTACTTCTTCTACTTGATTTTTTTAATGTTTAATTTTTACCTCAAGTCTATGGCTGATCCTATAGGACCAGCTTTATCGTCACCTTCTTCCTTTTGCAGTCTTTTTTATGCTTTTATCACTTTTGTTTCCTGTTTCAAGAGTTATCAAAACAGGGTTTTGAAATGGATAGAATTTACTAACAACTTCTTGACCTATGGGAAACCAATTCTGTGATTTGTTAGCAAATTAAAATTTGTCTAAAGGAAAATATTTTTTTAAAAATTCAAAATATTTTTATATTTATTTTATCTGCCACTGATAACAAAGAATTTGATCATCTAAGATTCCATTCCTGGAAATAAAGACTATGTTTTCACCTTGTAGGAGACATATCTGCCCTATATAATACGCAGTAAGTTGAAGTTACTGCTCAGTGGGGAAAATGACCAGACTTTGCTAACCTTTATTGATGAGGCAATGAAGACAGAACAGAAGAAAGCCTTTATAGAAATGCACTACAGCCAAGAACTGAGTCTCCTGTACATCCTGCAAGATGATTTTGACAGAGCCAAATATTATATTAGCAATGGCATGCAGGTTTTCATGCAGGTAACAATCTCTTCTGTCTCTGGTATGGTTCTTCTGTATAAAGTCCTGGAACAATGAAATGGTTGTTGCTGTTACTGCTGCTAGATTATCCTCTCAAGAGAAACAGTTACTCAAATACAGTGAAATTTAGGTCCCTTTCATGTCTCCATGTCATATGACAAAACTTCTTCTGAATTCACTGCTTGCAATGATGAGAGGTGAGTGAGCCAGTGGAGTCTTCCCATTTTGGTTTGTTTGCTTTTCTGATTTCATCTTTTAGGTGTTTTTCAGAGTAATTATTTTTGCAGATATTAAAAATTTTATTTCATTCATCTTTTCAGAGTCCTCTTGTCTCCAGAGCAGACTTGCAAAGAATATTGCACTAAGAAATTGCAAGTTTATCCATTACCAAGTTCTGGTTAGACTGTAGGACTTAGCTAAAACCTAGGATAGGAATTGCAGCTCTATGCTTGTCCCAGGCAGAGTTGCTCTTTGATTACAGGATATTAAATTACTTGTAAGAGGCTGGGTTCTAAAGCATATAGCAGCATCAGATCAGTAGTTTGTAGAGCACTGAATAGAAACATATTGTAAATTCTGTCCATGAAATCTCTTATTCTCTTTCTTTCCAGAGCTATTCCAGTATTGATTCTTTGTTATATCAAAGTCGAATGACCAAACTGCAGTCTGTACAAGCTTTGACAGAAATACAGGATTTCATCAATTTTATGACCGAGAGAAGTAAAGATTTTTTTCTCCAGCTATTTTTCTTTCATTGTATTCAATAATCATGGTTTCCTGAACTTTAAATTTCTGAACAGCTGTTTGAAGGAGCATAAGTCTGGAATTACTTCTTACTGTCTTCTTGACACTAAGAACTATTACAGTTTTGTAAGATAGCCTTGAAGATAATTCTGTGTTCTATTGCAAAATTTAATTAGCATAGCTCTTGTGATAAGAGTTAAGTGTCTCTTTTAAAAGTGTAAGTTATAGTTTTAAACTGTGAGTTAGAGGTTGTTTTGTTGGAGTAACTTTTGGTAGTAAATAGCAGTTAGAGATAAAAATGAATGTGGTATATAAGTTGTACCTACTTACATAGGCATGAAATACATATTATGTGCATAAACCAAATTAGATATTAAATTAGTTAGCAGTTCCAGTATATTCCAGCGTATTCCTATATGGAAAGAAATCTACCCAGTGGTGATCCCCAGTGGCAGTTGACATGGTCCTTATTGAACCTCCTGTGCTTCAGCAATAAACAGAAGCAATGTGACCACTAAGTAGTGTATTTAGTGCAGGCCCAGAAATGCACGTGGGTTGCTTAATTGCAATTTTCTGTTTTGAATGTTAGGCTCTGTTTTGTTTAGTCTGTTTTCACGCTGTTTGGCTTCAGATGCATTTTAAATGTTCTTAATTGATTTCTAGGTAACTTAGCTTCAGAGGCTTCCCTTAAGAGACTTCTCAGAATTTGGACAAGCAGATATCCAGATGCTAAAATGGATCCTATGAACATCTGGGATGATATCATTACAAATCGGTAAAATTACATTCTTGGGTTAGCTTGAGTTCTGTCTGCCTGTTGAATTCCAGGAAGTGCTTTTTCTAATGCTGCTTGTTTTCATGTGGCGGGGTTTCAGTCCAGTGTATGACTTGGGTTTTTTAGCCATTGTAATAGCTTTATCAATATAACCAGGGGGGTTTATGTGACTAACATGTGGTGAGGAGCAAAAGGAGGATGAGAAATGGCCCAGGACTGAACACTATTTTGATAGGGAAACACAGAAGTTAGTTTAGGCATTTTCTCGCATCAGTGACTACATGTGCTGTGCTAGCTAGTCCACTTCAGCTATTCACTTGTAATTGAGCAGATCAGCTGCATTTAGCACAATGAATCACCACCCAAAAGGCCAGTCTGTTATGAATAAAAATACTTGCCTACTTTGTAGGCAGTTCCAAAATGAGGGTGCATACAAAATAAGCCCAACCCTTTCACTGTCAGTGCTTCACCTGTTTATAGGAAAGTTAATGACCAGTGCTCTAATTGGAGACTTCTGTTGTGCAACAGTTGCTGAAAAGAACAAAGGCTCTCTGGAGACTCCTTTGGATTAGCTCTGAAGAAGCTGGAATGCTTTTTCAAATTTGAAAGATTTCTGTTCTTGCCATGGTGTCTGTCTTCATCCCAATTCATTCTTCCCATGCAAATCTAGGTTATTTCTCCTTTTCTGGGCAATAACTTCCACAGCTGTGCTGATACATACCGTGCTCTATAATTTATTATCTCTTGGTGTCAGGAAAGCATGGCTACAGAAGAGCTTATTGTAGTTCAATATTAGGCAGAATACATGGCACGGTTTACTTTTGGAAAAAAGTCTTGAAGCATTTATGACTTTAAGGGTTGTAACACTATCTGTGCTTCTAGAAAACCTTTATCTCATCTTAAATTACTAACAAAGGATGTGTCAAGTGCCACTTCAGACTGTAGTGCTGTCCTCTGCTTTGAGTAACCATCCACATAATAAGATGTGCTATTAAATTAGATAGGACTAGTTGTGGAGTGAAGAGGATTCAGATTGGTTCATGGCAATTCCCTTTCAAAAGCTGAGTACGGTTGCTGATCTTTTCTGCAATACAGATTTCCATGTTGGCATGTGTGGATGTGATACACGTTTGAGTAGCAGGTTGACATAAACTACAGCCTGGCACTTACACTGAGTAATTGAGACTCCTGTTTCTTTGCACTTCCGTCAAGCTGGAATGCAAGTTATGGCTTGGTGAACTTAGAGATTGTAGCTCGCACAAAGGAACTAACTAGCAAAAAATTCCACTCTATAATGGACAGTTTCTAATACTTGTCAGTTCAAGATCCTAGAATGCTCTCAGGGTCAACCTGGCCCTCGTTACAAGTGTCCAGACTCTGAGGACTGTGTTTAGCCCTGCTAGAGATGATCACTGTACCTTGACATCTTCTCTGAGCTGTGTTTACTGCTAGGCAGAGCAACACTTTTGAACATTTGTTCCTTGAATGTATACCAGAGTGATTTGTACCCCTGTTGTTGTTGTGCAGGTGTTTCTTTCTTGACAAACTGCAGGAGAAACTTCCTTCTGATCAGGCCAATGACAGTATGGAGGTGGATGGAGAATACGGTGCTGGTGACCAAATGGAAGTGGATCAGCAGAGTGAAAACATTTTCTCAATGATTAAAACCTGCAAATTTAATATGAAAATGAAGATGATCGAAAGTGCCAGGAAACAGGTGACTGTACTGTCTGATAGTTTTCAATTTGGTGAGAAAATACAGAGAAACTACAGCTGGAAAAGTCTTTGAGGTGGTCTTGGGCACCCTTTTGCCAGGGCAGACCTTGTCTCTTTTTGACCCTGTTGCCCAGAACATTTTGAAAGCTCAAGAAAGTCAGTTCCACAATGAAAAAAAACAAATGGATAAATGTTAATTACAAAGTTGATGATAATCTGTCATTACTGGAAATGTGTGTGAAGTCCCTTTGATCCACAAATGGTTTCTGATGCTCTAAAGGGCAGTTAAATAAAGTATCTGAAATGCTTCAGTCTTAAATGGAAGGGATGCTTGCTATCAAGCATTATACTTTTATTTACAAATAATCTCCTCTGCACAAGAAAACAAATAAAATTCTGACTGAATTAGTATAATTGACTTCAGTCAGCAATGCTGAAGTTCTTTTTTTTTTTCAGTCTTCATCAATGCTGTTAGTTAACACTTATAAAGAACTAAAGCTAAGTGCCTTAGAAATTTTGGGTTGGATCTGTCTGTTAAGATGACTGAAACAGCTTTTTTGATGGTGGGCTTTTGGTGTTTCAAGCTTGAGACGAGATGAATAATATTTACATTGAGATCTCTCATCTTCTGAGATGCTGCAGAAATTTGCAGTCATTAACAAGACTATTTTAAGCAATGTGATAAGCAAATATAACATTGTTGCTGTGTTGACTATACACGCTTGAAGGAGTAAATGAAAAATAAGATTTCCTTTAATGTTATTTATATGAAACTTTTCATCAAAACACAAACATAAGTGTCTTTCTTAGTGGTATTATAAATCAAATTATATTTTCCATATGTGTTTGTACTGCAGAGCAGTTAATGCCTGTTTGGTCATGCAGCTGGAATTATTTTCTGTTTGTTAAACCTCTGCTCTTCTCTTTTCCTTTTCAAATTTCTCCATTAGCACAAATCTGGTTCTGAATATGAGACCTGGCGAGCAGTGAACATCTCTTCATCTTGCTATAACTTTACTTGTGTTACTTAAATCTCCTTATCCCTTAATGTGGTTGTAGGCAGGCTTTAGTTCCTCTTCAGATACATTGTCTCAAAATTCTCCTAATCTGAATACAGAACAGCTTTGCAGTTGCCAAGAAGCTCCTGAAAGACTTACGCAAAGAAGCCAAAACAAGGGAAGACTGGCTGAGGAGGTGGAATTACGCCTATTGCCGCTTCACTCACAGCAGCAGCCGGAACCTGGGCTGTCCTGAACGTGTGCTCTCAGTGTTAAAAACCATCTCCCTGCTTGGTAACAGCCTTCTCTTTGCTTCACATGGTTTGTTTTACAAAGCTGCTTTGTTGTCCAGTTACCAACTTTGTTTTCTAATTCCAACAGAAGATACCAAGTCTGACTATCTCAGCAAGAACATAATGGCCTTCCGAAGCCAGAATCTTCTTCTGGGTACTACGTATCACATCATGGCCAATGCTCTTAGTCAGGATCCAAGGTGTCTTGAGCAAATCGAGGAAGACAAGGCTGGAAAGATATCACTAGTATCAGGAGAAAGTCTTGAGAATCCTAAAAAGGTAAATGAGAGGGGAAGATCTTTTAGTTATTTGTATCACAGTTACTACAAATTACTACTTTAATAAGTAGTGATGGGTATGGATGGATACAGAGCATGTGAAACCCGTCTGCTATTAGCAGTGATTTGTCCAGCAACACCAGATAAGAGAAAGAAAGGGAAAAAAAAAAGCTGGGGTTGCTGGTTTTCATCCTGGAGTTCTGCACCACTGTACCCTTTTTAATTGTTAGAATGTTACAGTGTTTCTCTCCTTGCCTACCTCTGTTCTTGCTATTTGAGTGGAGGGGAAAGATGTAGTCACAGCAGCTGCATGCACAGTGGCAAGACAAGGCTTGGGATCCTCAAAGATTGCCTTGATTTCAGATGGGCATTTGTGACATGCTTCATGCTCTCAGTCTGTTTTATTTGATAAAGAGATCTTTATAATACTGATAATAATGCTGATATACTTATCTAAATAATTTCAATGAAAGAGAGGAGAGGGATTTTTAAGGCAGAGCACATGCAGGTCATCTTTGTGTGTTCTGTGGAGGTGTTCATTTGAAGAATATAGTGCCAGGCTGTGCTGCATCTAAAATTACATATGCTGTCAGTTGTCCCAGATGCTGTGGCGTTGTCTTCTTGTCTGTCAAATGGATTAAGAATTTGAAGTACCTCTGCTAGCTTATTTCTGCTAATTTCTAAAGCCACCGTGAAGACCCTTACATATGGAATCACAGAGCAGTTTGGGTTGGAAGGGACCGTAAAGATGATGTAGTTCCAACCCTCTTGCCATGGGCAGGGACACCTTTCACTAGATAAGGTTGTTCAGAGCTCCATGCAACCTGACCTTGAACATTTCCAAGGATGGGGTATCTACAACTTCCCTGGGCAACATTTTCCAGTGTCTCAGCACCCTCACAGCAAAGAGCTTCCTCCTGATGTCTAATCTAAACCCATTCTTTGTCAGTNACCTACTCTCTTGCAATTTGAAAACATTGCCCTTGTCCTGTCACTCCATGCTCTTGTAAAAAATCCCTCTCCATCTTTCTTGCAGGCTCACTTCAGGGAATATGAACCATATTAGTATAAAACATTAAAAAATGTTCTTAATTCGTGTTTTTATGGTTGTCAAAAGTAAAGAACATCAAGAAGAGAGTCCTGCAAAAAAAGGTTTTAAATTTTCAGGTGTGTAGAAACTTAAGCAAAATCTTGAGCTTCATTTATTAGCTAATTCTTAAAAGCATTCTTCTTTAGGAAACCTAAAATACAAGCATAAAAGCTCTTCTGTGTCAGGTGAGTAAGATTGCCATACCAGATATTTCTATATGATGAAGAAGCTTAGCCTTATTTTAGCGTATTATTAATCAATACTCTGACCCTGATAGTCTCCCTCTACCTCCCTAACTATTTAATTTCAGTTACAGCATTTAGTGTGGTCAGCAGGGCCAGGGAAGTGATTGTCCTGCTATGCTTGGCAGTGGTGAGACTGCACCTCGAATCCTATGTTCAGTTTGGGCACTTCAGTACAAGAAAGACATTGAGGTGCTGGAGCTTGTCCAGAGAGGGGCAATGGAGCTGGTGAAGGATCTGGAGCATAAATCTGATGAGGAGCAGTTGAGGGAGCTGGGGTTGTTTACCTGGAGGAACAGAGGCTCAGGGAAGACCTCACTGCTCTTTACAACTACCTGAGAAGAGCTCGCAGTGAGGTAAGGGTGGATCTCTTCTGCCATGCCCCAAGTGAGAGGGCAAGATGAAGTGGCCTTAAATTGTGCCAGGGAGGTTCAGATTATATATTAGAATGTTTTTTTTTTTGTTACTGAAACAGTGATCAGACGTTGGAATAAATTCCCCAGGGTGGTGGCGGAGTCACCATCTGGATGTGGCACTTGGGGATATGGTTTAGGGGTGATTATGGTGATGCTGGGTTGGCAGTTGGACAGATGATCTTGAAGGTCTCTTCCAACCCTGATAATTGTGTGAGTCTTTCAAGAATCTTGTCAAGTCCTTCATTGCATGAGCTGCATTAGAAAGGTATGATGAATATTACTATGTTTATAATAGGGAAAAAGGCATCAGATTCAGAATAGTTTGATGCATGCTTTTTTAAACACAAATTCCAAGTGTAGCTGTTATACAGATGTTGCAGATACGTCTTAATAGGAAGAAAACCTGAAAGTTTTACCACATTTTCTGTTAACTGTTTCCAAAAACTCTAGTAACATTAACTTTTTTCCACTTATAAAACTTAACATTAGTCTAAAGACTAATTTAAGTTTAAATTGTGGTTTATATATTTACATTGAAAATTGTGGAAATCAAAGTTCTGGAAATCGCTGCTAGAAATAACATCCCAATTTTTTTCCATTGTATCAATTGCTCAGAACATCTTAAAAGAGTTAAAGTTTTATCTACTCAAGACTTGCAGTGAAGGTCCAGTTTCAAAAGAGGTTGTTCAATGCTACTTGCTAATGTGTGTTTTGTTCCTCTTACGGATGAATTTCAGGTGCTGGCAGGGCTGAGCAAGAAGGCTTTTCAGTGTTTCAGCTGTGCCGTGAGGAAGTCCGAAGAGGAAGTGCAGTCCCACTCCATGGAACGTTTGGACGTGGTGGGAGTTGTTGATGCCTATATGACTTTGATCAGCTTCTGTGACCAGCATCTGCGCAGGGAAGAAGAAGGATTGCTTGGTTAGTCAGGATTTCTCCTAAGCTTGTGAGGTTATTTATTTTGTGTATTTATCTGTGATCCGTGAGCTTTTGTGATGCCCAGGAGATCTCCGTGAGCAACACAGCTTGAATTTAAATGGAACACTTTGACCTCCAGTTCAGCAGTATTTCTGTTACATTTTTCACCTCCACTGTTACTGCTAGCTCTGGTACTGGTGAATCACTTGTAGTCTCCCTCTTACTGGGGAGAAATATATGATATCCAGCAGATGCTTCCCTTGTTCCCTCCCAGACCACAACAGCCTTGTATTTAAAGCAGGCAAGATACCAGCAGTGATGCAGCTTCCTGATAAAGCTAATCCTTACAGTCCCCAAGTACATGTGTTGCAGATGTGTGCAGTTCAAACAGATGGGAAGGAGAACAAAGTAAAAATACAAAATACACTTGAAAAAAAAAACCAAATTGTAAAGATGGATGTTTCAGATGATCAAAGACGTGGAACAAGTGATGGTGTTTCTGGTAATTCTTGTTTAATGTCTCTTGGCAGAAATTAACACTGTGGATCTGCAGCAGTTCCCAGCTATTGTGGTGGAGAAAATGATAAAAGCTTTAAAACTGAATTCCAGAGAAGCCAGGCTGAGATTTCCTAGACTGCTACAAATAATTGAAAGATATCCAGCAGAGACATTGGGTCTAGTGACACGAGAGGTTAGTTGCTTCAATTTTTCTGGCAGCAAATGTTGCTATAAATCAAATTTAAAAGGTGGGGGTGGAGGTTGGATAGATAGAGAGGTTAGACTGGTAAGTTTTGCTTCAGGTAAATCAGATAAATTTTATCCCATCATTGTTCCTTGTTTTTTCTCTAACTTGCTGAGTCTATTTCATATGGATAGAAACTTTTTTCTTAAAAGTTTAACTTTTTATCATTATTCTGATTCCAAGTGTTAGTTTGAGAGTTGCTGGAGAAAAGCTGTGTCTTTGTTTTGTCTTTTTTGTTTGTTTGTTTCTTTCAGAACAATCTAAGTGGGCTAACAAAGGTGGTTAGTATTAGGGTGAGGAATGTATCTTATTCCTGTAAGCTGAGTTTCCTGTATGCAGGAAGCCAGCAGCTTTTCCAGACTCATTCCATATCTCCCACAGTTCCCTGTCCTCTTCAGAGGTTGCTACAGCTTTGTCCTCCTTTGTATTTCCCACTTCCTTTCTTCTTTCCTTATACAACTTGTCCTTCCATTGCTGTTCCATGGCAGGATACCTTGAGCCTTCCCTGCTGCCATGGGACAGATAAGCTGAGACCTTCTCTGTGACTCATACCTGTTCCTGCCTTGGCCTGCCTGCCTTTCCAAGCCCATGTCATTGTGCTGGTGCTCCCAGAGCAACAGGCCCTGTCAGAGAAGGAACTCAAGCGAGAGGCAGACACGGGTTTGTTATCCCGAGGAACTGAGAAAGTAGCAGAAATGGCTGAGCTGCACAAGTTGTGGCCCCAGTGAAACACCAATAGTTAAACAGAACCTGACGCTTGGTCCAGCTGACAAATCTCACCCAGAAAGGGAGTTCACCAGGCATTTATTTATCTAATCATATGTCTTTCTATGAGATAAATACTGGCAGGCTTATCTTAAATTGTCTTAGAAATGCTTAAAGTTGAACAAAGGACAAAACTGTGGTAGGAGTTCCAGTGTTCCCACTCTTGGTAGTTTTACTTAAATCAAGACTTCAACCCAGTGGTGTTTAAACTGAATTCCTTCATATTTTTGAGTTGTTTGTATGTGATGATCAAAAATTACTGTATTGCATCCAGAGAGAAAAGCCACAAGTTTGAGTGTAAATCCTCATATTGATCGACAAGCTGCAAATCTTTACAATGGAAAACCTATTAAGCAGCAGTGGTGGTGGTAGTAGTAGTAGTAATAATAATAATAATAATAATAATTAAATCTGTGCTTCACTGGGGATGTTTTGCACATGTAGCTGACATTCTCTATTTCCTTTTCATGTTTCTCTCTGTCAGGAGGCGCCATGGAGCGGTTTCGTTTGTTTGCTATGTTTGGTATTTTTGAGGACTAAAGTTGAAAGCAGTGTCTGTGTTTTTGCAGCTTTCCTCGGTTCCCTGTTGGCAGTTCATTGGTTGGATTAGCCAGATGATGGCACTACTTGACAAGGATGAAGCAGCAGCCGTACAACACACTGTTGAGGAGATTGCAAACACCTATCCCCAGGCACTCATCTACCCTTTCATGATCAGCAGTGAAAGTTACTGCTTCAAAGATACTGCAACTGGTTGCAAGAACAAGGAGTTTGTAGAAAGGTGAATTTGCAATTGGAACAGCTTTTTTGTATGGTTTTTATTCAGGAGTGGACAGGTTTATTTATTTTTCCTAAGCAAACGCTTCTCTTTAGCGAGCTCAAAAACATTAGAGGGTAGTCTCAGTTTTCATTAAAAGGCACAGAGAAATGCAGTACATAAGCTCTATCAGTGTTAGACATACTCAGGTTGGTGGCATGAATGCTTGATGAGCATTGGGTACATACAGTCCCATATAGGCTGTTGGAAGTTAAAATTTTTCTGTGATAAAACACAGACCACAGAGAGTCACCCATGTTTTCCTTGTAATTCTGTGATAGTCGAAATTTATTCTTGCCTGCTTCTGCTCTGCTGAGATAGAAGAGAAATCTGGTGTATGACTGCACTCTTCCCATAGTAGAGTTCAAAGCATTAAGTCGGTACCCATGAGAAATGAAGCTTACTTGGACATTTACAATCTTTCTAATACCAAGAGGAAGCAGATATGTTTAAATAGAATAGATGCTCCTACCAGACTTCAGAGATGGCAGTGAAATGGATGCATGTTATCTTGGGGAATGACAGCTCTTGGTTGTGGTGTTCTCTGCTCAGTCTGTGTGCAACATGCACCTTCCTCCTACAAGCCCTCCCTTGCCCAGTTTGCCATGCAGTAACACGTGAGTTAATCCCCAGACAAAAGTTAGCTTCTATCACAGAATGCTGTAGAATCACTTTTAAAATTTTGGGTGTCTTTTTTTCAAATCTCTGATACATTTGCTGAATTTCTATGTGTAAAATAAGAAGATAAAGTCTTGTGCTTCACAGACAGTATCACCCTTCAATAACTGTCTCATCTGGTCAGTGCCTGTGTCTGTTTCAAGCATGCTTTCCACTCACCCACAAAGTTCCTATTTTCATAGTGGGACACGTAATTAAAAGATTGGGAGCTGTGTGGCATGTTCAGTCATGTCATGTCTCAGTGACATAAACAGTCACGCAGCCCAAGAGAGAATTCCGAGAGAGTCCTATCTACCTACACCTAAATTATTTTACCAGATTCTTGTGTATAACAAACAGTCTGGATCATTTTTCTGCAAGCTAGATGGTGATGGTAGTTCCTGTTGCATTGGGATGCATTTTTCTCTTCTTTTAAAGGATCAAGAGTAAGTTGGATAGAGGAGGAGTAGTTCAAGATTTTGTTCGCTCCCTGGAGCAGCTCTCTAATCCTGTAATGCTTTTCAAGGTAAGGTGTATTTTTTTAATTTCCCCTCTCCCCGTTCATTCCTCACCCTCTGTTCAGAAGAGCGAGTGCTGGGCGGAGCCTGACACAGTTCAGTTGACACCACAGCCACAGGAAGTGGTTCAACCCAGAACCAGCTCACGGTGATGATGATTTTGGGGTGCTGTCAGCAGCTTTCACTGGTGATGGACTCCCTCTCTTGTGTCAGCTGGCTGTTCTGCACCAGCCCTTTTCAGCTTTCTCCTTCAGGGTCTGTGCCCTGCCCCATGGTCAGTCTTCCTTAATCGTTCTGAAACCATTACAGAATTATCATTTGTGGCCATCTTTATAATTTTGGATTAGTTGTGTTCAGCTACTTGTGTTCTTATGCCCTTTCCCTGCTCCCTGCTGGGCATCCACGTCTATGTTCTGACTCCTTTGTCCAAAGGGTTCTTGTCTTTTGTTTGGTGCCACTCCTGGCCCCAGAGAGGCTTTCCTAGTTTCTACTAGACACACTGGGTAGTAAACCTAATTATCATAATAAAGTAGAAACATTTTATCAAGACACAGAATGAAAGGGAAATATTTTCATAGTGTTTTGGTTGTCAAAAGACACATAATGATTGACTGTTTGTAAATACAGTAACCCCAGTGCAATTTGAGTGGCTTACTGAAGAGCAAGGGTCAGTAAATCTTTTCTCAGTACTCATCTGTTTCCTTCTGTCTGCAGGATTGGGCTGAGGATGTTAAAAATGAGTTGTCAAAAGCTCCAAGAAACAAAAAGAAGCTTAAGGAAATGTATGAAGGAATGTACAAGAATTTGGGAAATTTGGAGGCTCCTGGCCTTGGCTTGATGAGGAAAAGATTTATTCAGGTATGTGTGATTACTGAGTAGTGTTTGGCATCATGTGCTTTTCTAGAAGACAATCGAAAGTCAAAAGAGGGAACCAGATCACAGCTTTTACAGGTGCTGCAGGACTTGATGAGACTTGATCAAGTCAGGAGTACAGAACTGGGATTTCTTTGCTAGAAGCCATGGACTTAACATGTTCACTTTCCCCTTCTAACTGCCCTGCAGGGATAAATGTTCCCTCTTACTCAGCTTCTGCATCTCCTGTCCTGCACGCTGCCAGGTTCTTAGGACCTGAGCCTCTAATCATCCGTGGGAATCTGGCCTTGTTTTTTGTTCCCTGCTGCCAAGGATTTATGAACACCTTAGGGAGTTTTGCTATATTATGCTGCTTCAATTTGCTGCCGATACGAAGTTACTTAGGGTAAGTAATACAGAAGAGTTACAACTGCGAAGAATTATAGAAAAGAATTTACAAAACTAACTGAGTTCTAAAGTAGTGAAAATTGGTATAGAAAATGAAATGATATGTGTGGCAAGAAAACATAATTACCCTAGTTTCATATATAAATTCTTCAGGTTCAAGCTGACTATTGGAATTCAAGAACAAAATCTTGATTTATGATAGTTCTTTGAAAACATTAGCTGTGAATACTCAAGGGCAGTCAGGAAAGAAAAGTGACTCTTCGTCATGATTAAGAATATAGAACTAAATGTGGACTTATACATTGGCATATCAGCTTTCTGACTGTTGCTTCTTGAACACCATAGTCCTCGCCTGCAGTTGTCAACATAGATATAATAAAATTGGATGAGGTTCAAAGTGGCAAGAATAATCAGAGGTACAGAGTAACCACTGCACAAGCAACCTGAGCGTTCCTCCAGCTGGAAAAGACAGGATGATGCCAGATACAGTAAAGCTCTTGACATCATACCCAACACCAGTGATGCTAGGTTGACTGATGGTTGGACTTGATGAACGTAAAGGTCTTTTCCAAACCTAACAATCCTGTGATTCTGTCTGGAGTGCCAAGCATGAAGTAAATATTCTTTGGAAGTGGCAGGTTCAAACCAGTGAGAAGTGTTTCCTCATTCAGCACACACTTAAGTGCTGAACTCCTGCTGCAGGGTATTACCGGTGCTTTCATGGGTTCAAATAGGCAATAACACAGAGAGGGGAAAATGCTTTGAGAGCTTTTATGTACAAACGCACACTTCTGCGTCCAGAAATCTCTGAGCTGCAAATTGCTGAGGCCGGGAGAGTGGTGTTCCTGTAGAAGGAGCATCCTGACTGTATGCTTGTACTGTATAAGAATAGCCCCGTGGCCAGGGCGGGGTGGATGCAGCTCTCGCCCATGTGGCCATCCTTATGTGACATTAGCATTAGATAAACTAAGCCGGTGTCTGTAGGGAGATTCCTTCCCCATGAGCAGGAAAGGTGGGGGATGAGAGGGAGGTGGAGTCGGGAGGAGATGAGGTGATAATGAAGCAGAAAGGGTAATTGGGAGTTTAGGGGCACACTAGCCCTTTGAATGTGTTTCGGTGAGACGAGTCTTTGATGATAACGACTTTAAACTTAAGAGTAGGGGATAAGAATGTGCAGGATGTGCCGATGTCAGGGGTGGGGGTAGAGAGAGAGGGGAGCAGCTGTGTGTTGAGCTGTGCAGGGTACAAGCACAGCAAGGGACTAGCAGGCATGAGCCCAAAGGCTGTTTGGATGATTTGTGTGCCCACTTACACCAAAACAATCCACGGCTCTTAAAAAAGCTGAAACGTGCAGTATTAGAGGATAATGCAAGTGGTGCTGTGCAGTCGGAGAGAAGAACAAGGGTGATGCTGGAGAGGGGTATCAGGGTTGTTCTCCAGGGAAGAGGGAGAGCAGTATTCCTGCAGAGAGTAGCTGCAGAAGAGAATCAGGGTGATGTTGCACAGGCTCTGAATTCTTCGGTGTAACGATGAGGTATTATGAAGAGACAAAGTGTTCTGTGAGAGTAACTGTATCATGTCTTGTGTCCTTGCTGGGGAAAAAGCAAGTTGTCTCTCTTGTCTGACACATAAATTTGCTTTACCGTGTGGAGTACTTCAGGCTCATAATCTGGAAATAGATTTAGTGGTAAAGATGTTGTTGACTGTAGCAGTCTCTTCAAAAGGATAATGTTTTTTGTATTTTCATTTACTTCAGTGAAATAGCTGTGTCCTTCAAAGCTTGGGAGAAAAATGATCAGGCATTAAAAAAACATATCTTTCCAAGCCGTTAATACCAGGTCCAAGAAGGAACATTTGGTTTTTCTAGAACCTGGAATTATGAGCACAAGAAATCAACTCAGTTAACTATTCGTAGATAATACTTACTTTGTTTATTAAATGGATCCTTGGGAAATGTCTTTACACTTTTCATTGGGCTAT
Source organism: Atrichornis clamosus (assembly GCA_013400975.1). NCBI lineage: Eukaryota > Metazoa > Chordata > Aves > Passeriformes > Menuridae > Atrichornis > Atrichornis clamosus. The sequence goes on from WBMZ01003334.1 coordinate 154,497, forward strand.
TTAAAATACTTTAAAATAGGGGTTTATATATTTTATGTCCAAAATTATTGCAAAGCAATAATAAATCCACTAATAAAAAATCTAATATTAAATAAAACATGTAAAACACTTCATAGAATCACAGAATGATTTGAGTTGGAAGGAACGACAAAGAACATCCAGTTCCAACACCCCACCACAGGCAGGGACACCTCCCACTTGACCAGGTTGCTCAAAGCCCATCCAACCTGGCCTTGAACACTTCCAGGAATGTGGCATCCACAAGTTCTTTGGGCAACCTGTTCTGGTTTATATTAAGAATTTCTTCCTAATATCTAAACCAGCTACGTGTGTAGATAGGAAGGTACTGTTTTGGTGCTCTTGAATAGTTTCTAGCATTGTGTAAACAGGATTCCTTTCTATAAATGATTGTTAGGCTTTTGGGAAGGACTTGGACAATCATTTTGGCAGAGGTGGTTCAGAACTGTTGGATATGAAGATGAGTGACTTTGATGCGATTGCAACTTCTCTCATCTCAAAAATGGAGCAGACCCATAAAGAACCTGGAAACCTGAAAGAATGTTCACCATGGCTGAGTGAATTCAAAGCTGAGTTCTTGAGGAATGAACTAGAGGTTCCTGGTAAGTTCCCCTTCAGTGTTGATGGTGAACTGTCCTTTACAAGAAAGTTTTTACTCTTGAGCTTTATTTTTTATATTGGCTATATGTCCTCTCTTTCTGACCTTACGCCTTATCTGGCATTATCTGAAATATTCATTCATCATCTCTTAAATCTGTTCTTAAGCTGTAGCCCTGATTTTTAGAGTTGTATCTAAAATTGTATCTCCGACCTAAGAACCAAGTATTTTTCTAAAGGCCTGACTCCAGGAAATCTGATATATAAATCTAATACATGTTTAAATCTAATTCAGAAAAGGTTGTGTCCGCTGAAACCATCAGGAGCTTGATTCAAACAGCTAAACAAGGAAAGGGTATTAGTAATCCACAGATAAAATCATACTATGTTTATGTTGGATTTTTTGTATGCCTTTAAAAATGTTTTCTTCATAGTTGTCATTCTACCAATTTGACAAAACATTTGGAAGTGTGTTCTGTTCTTAAACACACTTTAAAATAAAAATAACAGCAGTCTATATAACTTTTTTCTAATTTTTTTTCCACTACCACTTTAGGTCAATACGATGGAAAAGGGAAACCACTGCCAGAGTACCACGCAAAAATCTCTGGGTTTGATGAACGGGTATGTTTTTGAGTCAAAATTCTGTGTGGTGTAAATCTGTGTCCATATTCCATTTGAAGAATTTGGCAGTGGTGAGGCCATTGCTTGTGTACACATCTTGCAGCATACAAAGGAAGGCCTGCAAGTGGGCATTTGTTTTTCTAGTATTAATTGAGTAACTTGATTATGTCATCTAGGAATGATGCTTAATTTCAGTGATGATTCTGCAAGACCAAATCTTCTATCACAAATATTTTGATTTTTCCTGTCTTCTTCCAAGATAAGTGTAATGGAATCCCTGCGGAAGCCAAAACGTATAACAATCCGAGGCAGCGATGAGCAGGAGTATCCTTTTCTTGTCAAAGGTGGAGAAGACCTGCGACAAGATCAGCGCATTGAGCAGCTGTTTGATGTAATGAACATTATCCTTTCCCAAGATGCTACATGTAGCCAAAGAAATATGCAGTTAAAAACTTACCAGGTCATCCCCATGACAACAAGGTAGGCGTTTACCTTGAAAGGACAGAAATCCTTATGTTAACATCTATTACTTTTGGAATGTTGGAAAGTGAGATTTTTGTGTGCCAGATTCAGATTGAGAGTGTTTTGTGCCTTGGCTTAATTCATTTTTTTTCCTTTTTCCTTTTAAACAACATTGAAATTGCTTTGTCTGGAAACTGTTTTTAAGAGTACATTTAAACTCATAGCTTGGAATCTTCTTTTACCAGGCACTAGAATGTGTTGATTCCCATTTGTGATGTTCCTTTAAAGTTCAGCTCTGAGCTACTTGTTCATATCTCTGTTTCATTTTTTTTTTTAACTGATTTTTCCAGACTGGGACTCATCAAGTGGCTGGAAAATACTTGTACCTTAAAAGAATTCCTTAAAAATAGCATGTCTGAAGAGGAAAGTATCAGCTACTACAGGTAATGGTTTAGCTGTCTGCTCTAATAGACACCACTACTAATGGGTTTTGGATAACTGACAGTCTTCTTTCTTTCTTCTTTTTTTTAAATTAAAGACTGAATTAAAAGCACTTATAACCAAGGAGGCAGTTTGTACTTCCTGACCCAAATTAGTAGTTGGCAACTGTTTGTTTAATGAGTGCCATTGTACCTGGAATATCCTCCACCCAGCTTGTTTAAACAAGAGGCTTATAATTATAATCATGTGTGACGTCATTATCATCACCATTTCCTTATCAGCAGATTGATTTTACAAGCAGAGGATTTTGATCTCTTGATTTGATCAGGCAGGAAATGGACTTAGGTCAGTGGGAGGCAGGGGAAGGGAGTAGAGACAGAGCTGTTCAGAACCTGGGTTCAGCAGTGAGTCAGTGATGGGGGGTGGAAGTTGGCAGCAAATGAACACAACTGTAAAAGAGCACTCTCTCTGACTTCATACAAATACTGGGTTTGAATAAATTATACTGCTTTCTCGTGATTGTAATTGGAGGTTGAATATTTGTAAAATTTAATTCTAGCATTTCAGCCTGTTTCTGTCCTGGAATTTAGGAATGGGATTTAATTTACAAATGTCGTTCTTAGTTACATAATCTCTGTTTGGGTTTGTCAAAGTGTTGCTGTCACCATTTATTTTTACAGTTAACATTTATTGGGCAGGTTGAAGGAAACTCCAGCATGGAAGTTGGACTCCAAAGTGTTTTTATTTCTATGGTTATTCGATCTGTGAGCAGTTTAGGAACTGCTACAGTTCCTGCATTACTGCTGTCTGATTCACAGTTGTGAACAGTGGTATTATGTTGATCTCAATTCACTGACTGGGAAAGTGGAGGAGGACTCACATGGAACCATCTTGTGAGGGGAGGAAATTTGGAGGAGCTAAATATGGAAGACCTGTGTCTTTCCAAAAGCAGGTCATAATTTATATTTTTTAAAAAGCTTTATTTTATCGTTGTATATAGACTTTTAATATTTTCCCATATGTTATTCCATCAAGACAATTAAGATGTTTTGTATTGAGCTATGGTTTGTGACAGCACTCATAAAGGAAGATTTTGGTTGAGGTGGGAGGAACAACTTTCTGAATTTTTGAAAACTTTTTCTTTATCCTAGAGTGATGGGTTGCAGTCTATAACTGATAAATGCTTCTTAAGTGGAAATGGGATTCTCTGTCTCAAAACATGCTTTGGAAGGAAGAGAGAAGGCAGGTGCTCTGCTAAGTTGCTGCCTCTCTAGAATAGCAGTTTCATGTCTGATGTATTTAGTTAAGATGGGAGACAAATATCAAATTATTCCATAAGAAGGCAACTAATGAATACTGGCTTATTATGGGTTAATACCCTAAGTTCAAGCACCCATTCCTCCTCTCCTGTGCACACTGAGAGATAACAAACTGCCTTCCTGCATTCCCTGCCTGTTTGGATGGACAAACACCAGCCTGTACTGAGGTGGACTACATAATGCTTCTCAAATGGCTACGAGATTGTGTCAAAAATACCTTTCCCTCCCTGGAGAAATTATTTTGGATCTTTCTTCTGAAGGCAGCATCTAATTTTCACAGTACCTGTTGACAAATTAACACCTTTGAGATGTCTAATCTTCTGTCAGATATGACTGAAGTGCATTCAAAGCTGGGGGGAAGGAGATGGATGGATCAGCATAAACTTCATTTCCATAGCTCAGCTAAAATTCATATAGGCTGTAGCTTCTGACTCTTCCTTTGCATAAAAGTCTCATGGGTCAGAGCAGCACACAGCCTGTGGATATTTGAATACCGAGTAATAAGATCATACAGGGAAATCATCAGTGCTTTTCTTCTCCTTTTTTGTCCCCAAAGCCCAAAAGGACCTCGTGCTACCTATTCTGAGTGGCTGTCCAGGATGGGTGGGAGGGCACAAGGCACCTCTCGATACCATGTTATGTACAGGTAGGTTTCCAAAGAGAACTACATGTAAAATACAGAAACTACAGCATGCACACACACAGAATTTTAGAAATTCCAGGAAAAAAAAATATGATCTGCATTATAATATGATGGCTGGATCTGGTTTTTGCTCATCTTACTGCTTTGTCTTATTGGAGATGCTCTGCAAGAGGAGTTTAGTACTGCCAAAAATTCCACCAGGGCACAGAAATGCTTCCAGAAGCTTGCTCACTTCCTTTAGAAAGTGTCTGGAAGCAGATGCTGCTCTTCAACTTAATTTTCTAGGTGTCTTGTTCTTAATTATGCAGTTAGGTAGGCTGCCTCAGAGCCCAAGCATCTGCTGGAGTTGGACAGAGAAAACACTGTGGTTCACCGAGAACTGAAGAATATTTGATAGTTTGGGTCTCGGCTTGAGCATCCTCTCAGAGGAATTTCCACACCTGCCTAAATCTAGCACTGTGGGTGGTGAAGTGTCCAGAGGAAAGGAAAGCCTTGACTCACTTAACTGAATGCATCTTCATTAATACTCGTACACAGATGCAGAATGTGCTTTTGAAGTAATTGCCAATGGCCCCCACTCACCTTCTGTCTGCCTGCATCAAAGAGCTGTCCTCTAATGCACAACTCTGCTCCTTTCACAGGGAAGTAGACTGGAAGGAAAGCACCCAGCACATTTCAGCTGCTCATGAGCACTCAGTTCCCAGAACTAGACATGGGCTGGGCCTCCTTCCCCAAATCTGTATGGCATGAATGCCCTCAGCACCAGTTCTTCAGCTCTGTCACTTCCCCCTTGTGCTGCACTACTTTGTAGTGTCAGTGTAGCCTCACCCTGCTGCTGAGAGATTTAACTGGGGCCTTAATTCCTCTCCTTGGAAGAGAATGTCCAGCCAGAAAAAAACTTGATTGTATTGCTGTGTTGAAACTTAACCCATCTACTTAATTTGGGGAAATAGACAAAACTGCATACTCTTTTTATTCAGAAATGTGAGTCTTGGAAATAACTGTTGGGAGAAAGAGAGAGCATGGGGCATTTTTAATACCAGATAAAATTTGGGGGGTGAACTCTTGGCGGCTTGCTGTACTGTTTGCTGGAGTAAGCGCCACGCGCTGCTGCAGTCATGTACATACCTTGACTTTAAACATGCAGCGGGCTGTTATTTCAGCAGCTGACACGATTTCCTCCCCGCTTGGCAGAAACGCCAGCCGCACAGAAGCAGTCACGTCTTTCAAAAGCAGGGAAAGCAGCGTTCCAGAAGACCTGCTGCGGTAAGTGCGCTGCTGACGGCCGCCCCTTGTGAAACCAGGGCTGGTGTTTCTCTTCTCGCGTCCAACAAGCGAGTTCTGTTTTGTCAAGGCGAGCCTTTGTGAGAATGAGCACATCTCCCGAGGCCTTCCTGGCCCTGCGCTCCCATTTCGCCAGCTCTCACGCACTGATGTGCATCAGCCACTGGATACTTGGGATTGGAGACAGGCATCTGTCCAACTTCATGATTAACAAGGAGACGGGTGGCATGGTGGGAATAGACTTTGGATACGCGTTCGGTGCAGCCACACAGGTATTTGTTTTCTAATTAATTCATTACAGCTTTTGCATTTGTTAAGTGTATTGCCCTTTAAGTAAATTACTTTTGCAATTACCCGTGTATTCTCTGTGCTAAATTTGATGCTCTTCAGTTGTCATTGTTCTGGTGCAAAGTAATCTTTACAAGTTACATACCCAAGTCCAGATACTCTGAGACAAGCAGTGAGCTATAGAACTCCACAGAGTCAGTATGGTGGTGTTTTACATAGTCCAGCCATGCTTTCAACCACTATCACTGAATATTCATTACCAGGGCTTCAATGTCACGTGTTATTTTCAGCTATGTGATAAAGAGGGTTTCAAAGCTTAAAAATAACAAAATATTCCTGTGTAATTCTTCTGTTCCAAGGCTTCTTACTTCTTGTTTTCTTTTGACTGTCCTTCCCCTTGGCTAGTTTTTGAGTGTGCCAGAGTTGATGCCCTTTCGCCTGACTCGCCAGTTTGTGAATCTGATGATGCCAGTGAAAGAGTGGGGACTCATTTACAGCGTGATGGTGCATGCCCTAAGGGCTTATCGCTCAGATCCAGACCTTCTCCTCAGCACGATGGATGTATTTGTAAAAGAGCCTTCTTTGGACTGGAAGGTGAGGATTTTCCTCTTTCCTTTTTCTTCATGTGAAAATTCTTAAGCTGTAATAACATTAAAACTGATGAAAAAGGAAGTATCCCTTGATGCTCACTCTCAGTATTCCTTTTATCTTTCTTTGTTTTATTAAGTTCTTAGAGAAACTGAACTTAAAAATATTTTAAATGTCAGAACTCTATATTGATGCACAAAACCTAGTAGTAGCATATGTCTGTGTTATCAGTGTATCGTTCTTTATCTTTCATGATAATCCTAGAGATGTGGGATCTCTCGATCACGTTATGTCACCTATGGCAGCAGCATAAATATTTTCAACTTCTTGCATTGAACCTCTTAAATTTACGTAACAGCACTGTATATAGCAAACGAGTAACTACAGAGAAAAAGATCTGAAACTAGTTGCACCTCAGTAACTGCAGTTGTAAACTAAAGTCATAGGCTTTGTCCTCTACTGCATCTGCAGTTAAGATACTGGCTTGACTTCCTGTGATCTGCAGCTTAAAAGCCTTTTTTAAGCGTATGATTTATTCTAAATAGGGCAAATTTGTTTTCTCTTTAGAACTTTGAGCAAAGACAGTTGAAAAAAGGAGGCACGTGGATTAGGGAAATAAACACATCTGAAGTAAACTGGTACCCTTTGCAAAAAGTCAGCTATGTCAGAAGAAAGCTTACAGGTGCCAATCCAGCAATAATCACTTGGTAAGATGCTCTCCTTTTGCTTTAAACTGCTCCACTAAGAGCTTTGGCAGGCTTCCTGTGTTGGATTTTGCTCTTGTTAGATAGAATGGCAGCTAGGAAAAGACAAGAGACAGACAGGGCAAAATTTCAACAGACCTTCTGTCAGAATCATTTTGGTCCATGTACAAGCTCTCTGAATCACCCTGCCAGCCAAAACACCAGATATCTCCCTGTGAATTTTCTTGCTTCAGCTCAGGCCTTCTGAGCAGTTTTACTGCTCCTGGCAACACACACCTCCCCTCCCTGTCATGCTGCTTAATCTCATACTCCTCAGCCCACTGCTCTTTATGTTTGTCTCCACTGCTTTTTAGGCTGGGGGTAGTATTTAACTTAATATATGCTTCCAATGGAGGATTGCTTGAGATGGAATCTGAACCAACTGTAGGGGAAGCATGGAGGGAAGCTGCTTACCAAAAATACCAAATTCAAATCTGGTGGCATTCTCAGGTTATTTGTGACAGTCTAGTCAAGTTTGGCTCACACCAACTGAACTTTAAAGTTCAGTTAAAAGTACAATTAATCCCTTTCATCCTCTCTTAAAAAGTCATTTTGGATTAATCAGGGGAAAGACAAAAAAGCAAAGAAAGCAATCCTGTTTTAAAACCATACAAATATTGAAAAGTGCAGGACTTGGGAGGAGTCCCTTTTGCGGTCAAGGCTGAACTGGAAAAGGCAGCAAAATACTTGTTACAGGCACAAATCAGGAGGGCAGGTAAAGAGATCAACAGCTTGGATGTGAACTGCTGCATCCTTCTTGCAATTAGAGACCTTTGAAAGATTGGCATATTTGTGGTAAATACCCACTAGTAAAGGACACTTGAAATCACCAGTCTTCACTGGCCAAGCCTTCTACAGCTCTTGAGCAGCCTCCACATCTTGATCTCAATTCAGGCAGCTTTGTTTTTCAAGTGCTGTTTTGTATTTAGAAATCCATCTCGGATTTTTTGCTTGTTGCTTTTAGTAAGAGCTTATTTTTATGTTCTCAATTTCAGCGACGAGCTGCGCCTGGGCCATGAGAAGTCTCCTGCTTACCATGATTTTGCATCTGTGGCTCGTGGTAACTCTAATCATGATATCAGAGCCAAGGAGCCAGAGGATGGCCTTTCAGAGGAGACCCAAGTGAGATGCCTCATTGATCAAGCGACAGACCCCAATATTCTTGGCAGAGCCTGGGAAGGATGGGAACCCTGGATGTGAGGAACTGCTGTCTAAAACCCTGTCTGCCAAGGGACCTGTACCCTAACACACAGCTGCACCCAGATCAGAATTTTAAGGCCAAAAAGGAAAAAAAACTGTTAAGTACTTTTATCATCGGTTAACTTGACTAATAGAGAAAATAAACTTTTTGTATTAAAGCTGTATTTAAACAGTGAATTATTTTTTTTAAATTTTCTTGTGTGTGGTTCTGTAACAAAGCAGCTTTATTGTCTTTGTGTTTAAAATCAATATAGAAAGAACTGGAGAGGCTACAGAGCTTAAAGATTTATTTGAAAATCACTGAGATCTCTCAGCAGAAAGCACAAAATCATACCCTGCAAACTTGTGGGCATCCTTGTAGTGATGTAGTGAGTCTGTCCTTTTCTTTTGCAGAGACCTTGATGACAATCAACTGAAACCAATCTGCATCCACATATTATTTGTAATTAAAACTAGAAGATTGTCATATCAATAGTATCAGTGAACCACATGGTGAAATTAAACAGAAAATGGCTCTTAACTCTAGATAACACCAAAAATATCTGAACAGCTGTTTCATTACTGGATAATGAGATAGTAAGGATGAGACTGTTTTTAGCAATTAGAGGTTATACCCTGTTATCTTTGTCCTTTGGAAGTCTGCTCTCATTTTGTTATTTCCAAATTATTGTTTGGCCAAAGCCAAAAGTAGTCACTGCCGCCACAGCTGAGCACTGTCAGTTTCTTGCCGTAACTGTAGGACAGCACAGGAATGGCTGCTTCACTTTGGAATTTGCTTATGCCAAAGTGTGGAGGTTGTGCCAGATGTGGCTCTTCCTCTCTGGCAGCCAGTTCTCAGGTGTGCTGGGTTGGGCTGGCGTTGAGTTACTTTTCTTCAAAGTAGCTAGTGTGGGGCTGTGGTTTGGATTTGTGCTGGAAACTGCTGGTAAGACAGGGATGTTTCATTATTCCTGAGCAGGGCTTGCACAGAGACAAGGCCTCGTCTGCCTCTCTCTCACACCAGGAAGAGTCCAGGAGTGCACGTGGGGCTGTGAGGGGGCACAGCCGGGATAGCTGACTCCAGCTGACCCGAGGGATATTCCATACCCTGCGGTGTCATGCTCAGCTTATAGAGCTGGGGGAAGAAGGAGAGAGAGGTGGAGAATTAATTCCTGGTTTTGCTTTGCTTGTGTGCACAGCTTTTGCTTTAACCTGTTGCACTGTATCCATGTCAGCCCCTCAGTTTTCCCACTTCCCGATTCTCCCTGGGGGAGTGAGGAGCGGCTCTGTGGGGCTGGGCTCCCGGGTGGGGTTAAACCCCGGCGTCGGGAACCCGTGGGGGCAAGTGCAGCACAGGCAGTGAGGGGGAAGAGAATTCTCTCAAATACTGCCATTGCTCATTACCCAGATTCACTGTAGGGTATAGATTCCACATAAAAGGTGTAATAAAAATCAGTCTTTGCCCTTTCCCTGCCTGCAAGCTTTCCCTCCTGCTTCCGTGGCAGTGGGGCAGTTCTGGTCTTGCTGGGGCCACGTCTGCTGCTGGCACCAGTCTCAAAGTAATCTGTCAGCTGGAGAGCAGAGAAATCTGCCTCCTGCATACAACTCCATGAAAAACTCAGGATGAGGAAGATTCCTGAGGCCTAAAGAATGGGTAGGGAGGTTTTCTGTTTCAAATACTTTCCAGCCACAATTACTATTTGTTACTTTCTTAATAAACATATTCAATTGTTGGTGTAAATAGTGTTATAAACCAAGAAATTCAGAATATTTTTATCAGACTTCATTAAGTAAAAATATTGTTCAGATGTATTTTTGTAGAGGAAGCATATTTTAAGACAAACTTTCAGCCGTATACCTCGTTTCAAAAGTTAATTTAGGACACTTTAATCACAGAAAGCTTCCACATTTACCCATTTATAGAGATGATAATTAGTGGGCAGTAATGGGGGGTGGGTTTCATAGAAGTGTTAGATACAGTCTGTTTCTATATGCACTTCAGTAAGATGTGGTGGTGTATTTTGGTTTTTTAATCTCTGCTATCGATTAGGACAACAGCCTTATGACTGAAACTTGTTCAGGTGAGGTACCCTGACTTTCATGCTGTCACTCCACAAATATAGGAAAGTTTAAAGCACAATAAAAGAAAGCAAGATGAAAAGGCAGGGGACATTTAGAAATCAAGCGACTGGTCGTACAAGGTGTTTAATGGCACTTTTGGCACATACCTCAGATAGTCACTGGGTACTTTGACCTGCACCGCGGAGGACAAAGTTTAGGTTTATAGTTTAACGAGGCTCTTCTTGTAGGACTTTTGATACCCTCAGCAACAGCAGATGTTTGTGTGCACAGCAGGCCTCCCTCCTTGGCCTTTGGGAAGGGGCTGGAGCCAGAGAGCAGCCTGGCCTTTCCTGGGGGAGGGAACTGGCCCCTGCTCTGGGATCACTGCCCCCTGCTCTCTGCTCCCTTTAGTCCATAGCGAAAGGCCCTCAGGCCGAGGATGAAAGCCTGTGAGACAGGCAGAAATGACGTGGGTTCAGAATGTGTTCATGACCAATTTAAATAGTTAAAAGCTCCATTTTGGCCCTAAAATAAGCACAGTAGTGGGAAGCCTCAGCTACAGCAGCCCTTAGCAGTGATGTGTTTGTCAAGCTCATGTCAGCTGAGGAGCAAAGCACGAAGCTGCTGGGTTTCATGAGCATCCCCTGTGAAGCAGTAAGTTTCCCTAACTTTCTTTAGGAAGCTTTCACCGTGCAGATGGTCCTGGAAATAACCTCCCAACACATGTAAATGGCAGCTGCTGCTCTCAATAAGATGCAGCAGCTAAACAGAAAGGCTGGAGCCAGCCTGTGAAGCAGCAAGGAAGGTGCTGACACAAAGCAAACCTCAGGTTGCTGGGCTCAGTGCTTTATGGGGTTTATTTGGCTTCCAGAAAAGAGTTAGACAATGTGAAGTTCAGAGTCGGAGACTTCATCAGGTCTCATGATGCAGAACAAAACTTGGGAACTGTTCACAGGCATGGCAGAATGTTTCCTTCTCAGATGAAATAACCAGATGGATGGGCACTATATCTGGAAATCCATTAGCTGCATCGAAAAACTTACGTAAATCATTAGCATATATTCTCACTAGGTTTTTCTTAGCGTGTAGAACGATATCATGTTTAAGCTAATCCTTACCATCCCTGCCAATCTTTAAATTTCCCTCTAGCTAAGAATAGCAGTACTGCTGAACCCAGAGGAAGGCTCTGCAGCTGCAGCCTGCAGTCTCCTTTCCCAGCTGATAAAGAGGTTCCTGCATGCTGCTTCTCACGCTCAGGATTTTCCCCCTTGGTCTCCACCACTGCCCCCCAGTTTAAATGTTATCTTGAGGTGTCTGTGGCTGAGAGATGATAGAGCACCAGCACACATTTGGGCACAGCCTATGAGTTTTCCACAAAAACAATGAATTGGGCTCATACTCAGCCATGGAATAAGGAATTTCCTATGGCTATTCTGGTCTCACACTTAGGGGTTTGGCCAGCGTCTTTCAAAAGTAAGGACCTGTATATAGAGACACTTCTCCCCAAATTTCTAGTTTTTCAAAATCAAGGAGTTAAAATAAGGATTTATTACCTCTGCCTTAAATTTTTTTTTTCCCCTTAGGATGAGGGTCTACCAAGTCACTTTATTAACACTGTGCCTCATTTGGAAATGACACGGGCTTTAAAAATCTCATTTTTAAGCTATGCTGCTTGTAAGAAATAGCACCTATGCAGAAAGGTCACACCCTGGCAGCCACCCACAGCTCCAAGTGGTGTCACTGATCTTGAAGCAAAGCTACCAAAGAGCCACTCCTTACATCAAACTAAGACATGTCCAGAATAAGGTATTTAGAGATTTTTTTTGTTGCAAGAGGGTTTGGGGAGTTTTTAGGGCCATAGAGATGATCCCAGGGCTGGAGCACCTCTCCAGTGAAGACAGGCTGAGAGGTTGTTCAGTCTGGGGAAGAGGAGGCTCTGGGGAGACCCTATGCAGCCTTTCATTACCTAAAGGGAGCTTGCAGGAAAGATGAAGTGGGACTTTTTATCAAGGTCAGTAGTGACAGGACAAGGAGGAATGATTTTAAACTGAAAGTGGGTATGTTTAGATTAGATATTAAGAGGAAATTTTTCACTGTGAAAGTGATGAGACACGGGAACAGGCTGCCCAGAAGAGGTGTGGATGCCCCATCCTGGAAGTGTTCACGGCCAGGTTGGATGGGGCATTGAGCTACCTGGTCTATTGAGAGGTGTACCTGCCCATGGCAGGGGCTTTGGAGCTGGATGATCTTTCAGGTCCCTTCCAACCCAAACCATTCAATAATATGAAGACGTGGCCATAAGAGAAAAGACTTGGTTACAGTTTCCTCCTTTTTTACAGAGTGGGTTTTTTTCTTTTGCTTTTTGATGGGGTAGAAGAGGGTAACATTGACTGTGTTTGTCCATTACACTCCCAGGAAATTATACCACACAAGATTTCATTTGATTGGGCAGAAGATGTAGCTGTGAACTTGTTCACATGAATTTCATGCCCGAGGGAAACTCATGCAAAACCTGTATCATGAAAAAGTTTGAAGTATCCACCAAACAATGTGAGAAAACAAGGGGCACAGGTTCTGAGGTGTTTTGCTGTGGCAGCACTTGGCCTTTTGGAGCCTGGGTATGTGGACGATGTAATTCAGCATCTCAGCAGCCCCAGGTGCAGCTGAACAAATCCAGCCTGGGCTGACACCAGCAGAGCTTGAACGCCTGCAGGGAGTTGAAACAGAGCTTCAACTAAATGAGCTAAAAGGTAAAATCCTTGCATTTACCATCAAGTTCTTCAGCTGCTGAGAGCGGGGAAGGCCACAGGCAGGATCAGTGCCATGATGTACAAGCGACGAGCAAACACTGTTACAGCAGCTCAGGGCAAGGGAGAGGCACAAGGCCCGGCGGGGCTGGGACCGGCAGGGAGGGTCTGTGCAGCGCTCACTGCGCTGGCTGATGAGAGCCAACACCAACCTCAAGCAGGGACTGTCGCTACCTAGGAGTGTGCTGGCAGGCTTTTTGACTCTCCCCAAACAACTTGCACCTTCCCATTTGCATGTCCCATTCCCTGTTCAGCCCACAGGTGCCATTTCTGGCTTCCAGATGATGAATGAAAGGATCCTTGCACTCCGGCTGTTTCTTCTGGGGAGGAGAAATGCAGCAAACCACCCCTCGATTTTTTCCCCCTTGTCAGCTGGGTCTTTGCCCATGAATTCCCCAGGACATGATGTCCTGCTGGTGCTGCCTCATCCCCATCATCTCAAGAGCAGGCTCCTTAAGCTCCCCAGGATCAGCATAGCCTCACCGCACTCCCAGTCCCACTGTCCTGAAAAGTCCTACATGTCCAGCTGGATTGCTGGAAGTGAGCATGATGAGGCACTGCCCTGTTTCCTTACCTTCCCTGAGTGGCCTGTCCCCTATATATGAGACAAAAGTAGCCAGAAATACAGTGTGATTTAATTGCTGTCCCTGAAGGGCTCGGGGTTCTGGTGCTTCTCTAGGAGACACAGGGAGGAATACAGAGTAAGTTAAAGTTTTGCCTTTTTTCTGCTTCTTAGAGAAAGGTCTTTTCGTGCCAGGTTTAAATGCTTTTCTTGTTTTGCAGCAAGTTTTAAAGAATTTATTCTGAAATACAGATGATCAAATGCTTCTTACTGCTGTTCAAAATTACTGGATCCCAGAGACAAGCCATGATTCGGTGGGTCAGGTGCTAAGCGGGGCAGATGAGGGAAATCAAGGGCCTGTCTGTACTTCCCTGATCATGAAATTACATATGCAGATGGGAACAGACTCAGCTGCTAAGATGCCAGACAAATCCACCCCAGGAAACAGTAGAGCATGGATGTCATCCTGCCTTCAGTGCAGTGCCCTGGTAAGTGACAAGAATCGCTTGCTCTCGTGCTGCTGCATGCTTCCCTGCGGGTGTCATAGCACCCCAGGGCTTCACACCCTGCATGGCACATGGGAGAACCCCCTCAAATCTTCTACTGAAATCACACTTCTCAGGCTCAGCAACAAACACAGCCAACTCACCCTCCAGGGGGTGGATCTTGCTGCTTGATTTTGGGGGACAGGCATTGACAGGTCCAACCACGAGTTCTGAACACACCTCCAGGTCCTGAAGACTCTGTAGGAAATGCTGCACCCTCCGCGGTGTGACACAGTCGCTTTTACTGAGGTTTACACAGGGGTTCCACGTCCAGAGGTTGCCTTTTACTGAAGGATTTTGAGAATCTAATTGCCATGATCGAGGTGCCCAGCGGGCGTCGGGTGACCTGGCTGGGAATTGCATCTCTTTTTTGGAGTAGCACATGATGGGCATTAAATGAGACTGTCCAGGCTGGCACAGTGGCATGCCAACACTGGCTGACCTTTGGGGAAAGTACTTCAGTGAGCTGGAGGTGTAACCCAGTTCCGCATGCAAACAGTTAAGTGAGGTGTTTTCCAAGACAAATCATAATTTTATGACTACAATGGGTGAGATCTATCCCCTTCCGGCAGAGTAAGATATCAGACTGCCTCTCATTTCTGAACTACCTTCCCATGCCTCATGCATGCACCCCGCTACACTTCATGCAGAGAAAAAGGGTCCAGGAGCACCACATTCCCTGTTGGATATCCAGGCCAGGCCAGGGCAGGTGGTGCAAAGCTGTGCAAAACGAATAGATCCCAGTGCTAGAGGGCAAAAAATAATATGTTAAAGGGGTTTAGGTGTATTATTTTTTTGACAATGTGGGAGGAAAAAGGTGCAGTGGTTCTTGTGTCACTGTCAAGTTCAGTGGTTAAATGTTGGTGTAGATGGAGGTTGTGTGATCAATCCTCTGATGAGAAAGAAAATCAAATTTATTTAAACATGATACACCTCGCAGCACTAGAGTTAAAAGCAAAGCCTCTCAAAGCGAAACCTTACCTGCCAAATGTGAAACCTCACCTGCCAGGCACTGCACACTTACCCTGATCCCACAAGCCTTCCCACGAGGAGTTTACACCCGAAGGGAGAGCATGTACCAGTCCTGTTCCCAACTACTTATGTTAAAATACACACCCCTGTGACAAACAGCTGCGGTCCTGCAACAGCTGCGGTAGCGGCAGATGGAGCCCTGCCCGGAGAGTGGCCGCAGGCCCGGCATGACCGGCACGTACCCGCGGTCCCCAGAAAGCCACCTCGGGGCGAGCGGCACCGTGCTCTGCAGGGCACAGCTTCGTGCCAGCAGCGTCAGCTGAGTGCTGGCCTGGAAAGTCAGTGCCTGGGAGAGTCCTGTCATAAATATAGACGGGTCTTCTGGAAGAGAAATAAGTAAAAAAAAATTTTTTAAAGGGCATTTTGTTGTGTGTTTTTCTTGTAATAATTCAGTCAGTGGAGCACCTGGGGGTGAAGCCTGGGTTTTAGAAACTGTTATGTAACTAGAGAACTTATCTTTTAGCTGAAAGTATTTAAATTTCTCTGGTACTTGCCAGTTTAATAGCAGTTTGTGGGATGCGGGGGATGGGGGGCGACGACACCCATAATTACTTAATGTAAGGTTTTAAGAGGCTCCACTTCACGCAGACAGCCTGAGGCAGGTAAAGATGCCCCAGAGACCCCTTTGCCACGGGAGTGTCCTGCCAGAAGAAACCCAAGCAGACACCCTCTCCCCGGAGTGGGGGATTTACATCCTTCCCGGGTCAAGCTGCCCGTGCTCCAGTGAAAGGAGCTGAGCCTCGGGAGGGCGCTCGGGTGATACACAGAGACACGCGTGGGGCCGGCAGCATCTTCCCCGTATCGCTCCATCCGAGGCACCGCTGGGGAAGTGCGTGGAGGGATGCAGCGTGATGGTGGTGGAGGGGTAAAATGAACCTTTTTAGACAGCTTTACCGCTGGCCCGCGTGCAAAAGGAAAATTAACGCTCAGCCCGGGGAACGGGGGGCCGGTACCGGCGTCGGGGCAGCGCTTCCCGAGGACGGGACGGTGCGGGGATCGGGGCAGGCGCCCGGAAGGCACTCGTACCGTCCCGGCCCCGTGGTGGGGGCACCTCGGACCGCGGCCACCCTCCGCCGGGAGGTGGCAGCTCGCTGCGGCGGCAGCCCTGCCTCCGCGGCCGCGCACCCCACCCGCTCCCGCCCCCGGGTCCCCGGGGGTGCCGGGAATACTCGTTCCCCGTCATTGGGGCAGGAGGCGGGGCCCGCGCAGTATAAGAAGGGACCGTGCGGGCGTTTCACTCCCAGGTCCTGAGACGCCTTGTCCCATCCCCGCCTCCTACCGCAGTTCACGGCGTGACCCGAGCCCGGATCGGCCCCCTCGGGGAGGCGACAGCGGGGCTACAGCGGGAGCGCCGGTGTCACCGAGCAGCAGCGGTGCGAGCAGCAGCAGCGACAGCAGCAGCAGCAGCCCCGCTCCCACCTGCCCGTGACAGAGGCTGGAGCTGCGACCGTCGCGGAGCGGCGTTTGGTGCCCGCGACCCGGAGCCCCCGCGCCGCGGCCGTGCGGCGCCGCGTCCCGCTCGCCGATGAGCGCCGCCGCTCTCTACAGCCTGGACTCCCCGGCATGTTATAAGAGCTGGTGCCTGGAGCCCGCCAACTTCTACGACGCCAAGGTGGGCAGCGGTGGCGGGCCGGGTCCCGCCTGCAAGCCGGGGGGCCGCGGCGGCTGCGGGATGAGCGGCGAGGAGACGGGGGGAGGCCTGGGGGGCAGCGGCACCAACCTGGCGGAGCTGAGCGCCGCCGCCCCGGCCATGTACGAGGACGAGAGCGCCATCGACTTCAGCTCCTACATTGACTCCATGTCTGCCGTGCCCAACCTGGAGCTCTGCAACGACGAGCTCTTCGCCGACCTCTTCAACAGCAACCACAAGCCCGAGCGGGGCGGGGAATACGGCGAGTACTTGCCACCGGGCGGCGGCGCCGGCCGCGACCCCGCCAAGGACCTCGGCGCTGCCATGACCACCCTGCTGGGCTCCGAGCCCCGCACCGCCTCCTCCTCCTCCTCCTCCTCCTCTTCCTCCTCCTCCTTCTCCTCCCGCGGCGCTCTGAAGCAGGAGCCGGACTGGAGCGACAGCGACCTCTCCTCCTCGCTGCTGCCCTCGCAAATCGCCACCTGCGCCCAGACCATCATGAACCTGAGCGGGCAGCCCACGCCGCCCACGTCCCCCGAGCCGCCGGGCAGCAGCTCCCCCTCCAGCTGCAGCACCCGCTCGCCGGGCCCCGCCGCCGCCGCC